>SEYY01021521.1:10000-20000 GCA_009176605.1 Armadillidium nasatum
TATATATATATATATATTATATATATATATATATATATATATATATATATATATATATATATATATATATATATATATATATATATATATATATATATATATATATATATATATATATATATATATATATATATATATATATATATATATATATATATATATATATATATATATATATATATATATATATACAAAGAATATAAAAATAGAAAGGAAAGAAGCTGATTTAATGTTCCTACTTACCCCGCCAACATCATCCACACTTTCTGTTTGAATTCTGAAGACAGGGATTAATTCATCCAAAGACGGTTTCCAGTCTAACAAAAGGAAATTAAATTTTCTTTTTCCGGATGCATAAATAAAGCCGTTTCCTCTGAGTGCTTTAAAGGACGTGGAAAAAGACAATTTGTGGAATAATCTTTGTTTCGTGTCTATTCTCCTTCTCCCGTAAGTGAATAAAGAAGACGAAGCTCGATTTCTTGTGACATTATTGGATAACATGTCGGTCAAACGATTTTCAGCTTTAAGATCTCCGTAATCTTTGATTCTTTGAATCTCGCGGAAGATTCTTTCCCTTATCTCAGATTTAGTTTGGCTTTCGAGTGAATTGGACTGCATAGGATCGGTTTCTTCTTGTAACGGAGGATCCTTTTCCCTTTGTATCGGATCGTTTTCTTTCCATCTTTTCCTCCGGCGACTTTTTACTTTCCTTTTCTTTAAGTACTTCACTGTTTTCAGAATGGAATTAATGACATTGTTTTTATAAGGACTGCCAAAAAGATAACGCGGGATTCGAATAACACGTTTCTGATTAGGATCTTTTGAAGCGAAATGATTTCGCGTTGAAAGATGTTCTAACAAAACGTCTGTTTGATCACGCTTTTGTTTATTTGTGTGTTCGTCTTGGCTAAAGGCATCCATATTTGTTCTTACAATACCTGAGGCAAGGCTGACGCTATCAAATGCCAACCGATAAATATCCTCATCGTTTCTCTGAAATATAAATAAAAAATATATATATATATATATATAATATATATATATATATATATATATATATATATATATATATATATATATATATAATATATAATTTATTATATTATTTATATATTATATTATAATATATATATATTATATATTATATATATATATATATATATATATTATATATATATATATATATATATATATTATATATATATATATATATATATATATATATATATATATATATATATATATATATATATATATATATATATATATATATATATATATATATATATATATATATATATATATATATATATATATATATATATATATATATATATATATATATATATATATATATATATATATTATATATATATATATATATATATATATATATATAATATATATATATATATATATATATATTATATATATATATATATATATATATATATATATATATATATATATATATATATATATATATATATATATATATATATATATATATATATATATATATATATATATATATATATATATATATATATATATATATATATATATATATATATATATATATATATATATATATATATATATATATATATATATATATATTATATATATATATATATATATATATATATATATATATATATATATATATATATATATATATATATATATATATATATATATATATATATATATATATATATATATATATATATATATATATATATATATATATATATATATATATATATATTATATTATATATATATATATATATATAATATATATATATATATATATATATATATATATATATATATATATATATATATATATATATATATATATATATATATATATATATATATATATATATAAATATATAATATAATATATATATATATATATATAATATATAAATAATAAATCTAATTAAAACTGAAATTACATTTCTCGGTTCTAGCTATAAATGAAAAATAAATAATAATAATAATAATAATAATAATAATAATAATAATAATAATAATAATAATAATAATAATAATAATAAATAACTAAAATTTTTAATTTCAAATCAATTACAATTACTTTTTAAATATAATTAAAACATAATGAAAATTATAAATGGTAGTCATAAATCAGTCTTTACATAATCTGGACATTCAAAATAAGACACATACAACAGATGTAATACTCACTCCCTATTCCCTTCATTATATATATATATATATATATATATATATATATATATATATATATATATATATATATATATATATATATATATATATATATATATATATATATATATATATATATATATATATATATATAATATATATTATATATATATATATATATATATATATATATATATATATATATATATATATAATATATATATATATATATATATATATATATATATTATATACCTCCGTTGGTCAATTGCCAAAGACTGGAGGCCTACCAACTGAAGGAATAGAAGGAGAAATTACAGGTTATTATGTCCCAATACACGGCATTTGAAGGTGTGCAAGAGAAAGGAAGTTAAGAAAGTAGATAAAGGAAATGTATTCCAGACTTTACCAGTAGACTACATATAAGACTTCCATTGAAGGCAAGTCTAGGGTCAGAGAGTTGCATAAGAGGTGCAAAAGGCGAGCTCTTCTCAATGGTAGAAATATGTGACTAGGAAGTTTGGTAGAACAGTGACTCTTTTAATAGATACAGTATAAAGAGAGAGGAACAACAATATAATGAGTAGAAAGAGACTGGAGAGAGTTTGTGAGAGCGATACAGTAGATAATGAGAAAAGCTCTACATCCACTTTTTCAAGGAGTGATCCCTCCAACCAAATGTAGGAAGCCTTCTTAATACTGGGACAAATAACACCCCTATAAATGTAGAACAACTGGTGTAGATGTACAAATTTTGAAGGTACCTCTGAATACATAAACCTCTTTGAAGATTGTTTAGAAAGAGAAGTAACGTAGACCTTCCAAGAATGATTACGAGAAACAGAAACACCGAGAATATGAAGCAGAGAAAAAAGTTAGAGTTGTGTGTTTGTGATGTATTAGTTGAGTGGAACGTTGTGTTGAGTAGATATATAGAGAAACTGAGTTTTTGAGGCATTTAAAAAGACCATGTTTTCTCTGCCCCAATTTGAAATACGAGAAAGAACACTCTGCTAGAGGAAACTAACTGCTGTTGGAAAATCGTAATGAAGGGTAGAGTCATCAGCACAGGAGTGATATATGATGGAGTTAAACAGAGATGGACATTAATGAAAAGTAGAAAAAGAGTTGAGGCTTAGACAGATGTTTGAGAAATAGCACTATAAATAGATTTAAAGAACGAACGGTGGTCTTCTACAATAGCCGGTATGGGACGATCGGAAATGATATAAGAGAATGATAGATATGGAAAATGGAAACTTTAGAAATTAAAGTTTTGTGACATACTCTATAGAAGGCTGTCGATATATCTAGCTCCATAGCAAAAATTCACCGATATGTCGAAAGCTAGAAGACCAAGAGTCAGAGAGGGAGAAAGAAATTCACCAGTAGAGCGCTGCATACAAAAGCTAAACTGCTTATCTGAGTCAAGGTTAGAAGAATTGAGATATTTCCAAATCTTTATGTTCAGGATATTTTCAAAAATCTTGGGAAGAGCTGAAGTTAAAGAATTAGGATGTGAGAGTAGTCCTCTTTTTTTTTTTTTTTTTTTATTTTTTTTTTTGGCTCAGTATGAATGAGGGACCGTTTCCATCAAAAAGAGAAAGTGAAATTGAAAGACAGACGAAATAATTTAATAAGGCAGACACGAGAGCTCAGAAGCATAAGTTTTGAGAACAACAGGAGATATACCATCATGAAGATACCCCTTCTTAGTATTAAGCTCAGAGAGAGCAGCAAAAAGGTATTTAGAAGAAGTTATAATGCTAAAAAAAATAGGAAATTATTGGAAGAAGAGCAGTAATAAGTACGAAACCGTCTAAGGTGAGAATAGAGAAAAAGATTTGAGCAAATAGTTCAACTTTAGCAAAAAGGAATATACTAGAAGAGGAAAAGAAGAAAAGTAAGGTTAGAGTTGACTTTATTTGCAAGATGCTACAAATAGGGTGAAGAAGACGAATTAGAAAGACTACCTTTTCTAGGAAGAAAAGAATTTTTAGTGTTATGAAGAAGAGATTTTGAATGGTTCCCGGTTGAAATACAAGCTGCATAAATTTTTGGTATTTTAAAAAAAGGAAGTTCCTGAAGGTAGCATCCATATATATATATATATAATATATATATATATATATATATATATATATATATATATATATTATATATATATATATATATATATATATATATATATATATATATATATATATTATAAAAAAAAATTATAATATAAAAATGGGTATATGTAGGCATAAAATGTTGGGAGAGCATATTTGTATTCATAGTTTAATTAGCAAATGGAAATTTTCATCAGAGTTTGAATGTTTGAGGGAATTAAAAGTCTAAACGTTTCAAATAATCAAATGAATAAAACTTTAACATTTATGAAATTCAATTTCTTTTAATTTATTTTTCATTTAATTTAAAAAGTGTAATTTAGGAAAAAGAAAATTAAAACATACATTAAAAAGGATTTGCTTTTCCTTTTTTCTTATTTTTGATTTCCTTTTGGAATAAAATATTTTTTTTTTATCTATATTTCGTTATCTTTTTTACTATAATTATGAGGAGGGTCCAATTATAAAAAAAAAAATTATTTCTTGACCGATTATTATCAGATTTGCAAAGGTATATTAACGCGCTGAAAAAATCTCGATTTCTGACGTTTTTCTTTATCTGTAACGGTTTGAAAGTTTTTTGGAAAATTTACCTTTAAAAAAATGAATAACGGGGACAAACCAATGGTGAAAATGACTTGAAAGTTCAACTGTATATTCACAGTTCCAATAGCTAAAGTTTTTTCGTGGCGATTTTTGATATCTGCTTTAGGAAAATATTATATGCCCTTGAAAGTCCAACGTAGAAATTTGTTTTTTAAATTTGGAAAATTTACCAACCCCGGACAAAAATAATTAAAAAAAATACACCTATATCTTTTTCATTTTTGGCAGTTGTTTAGAAGAGGTTGAAAGCTACAACTTTCTCTCAATACATCATTCAATTCTAGTTGTTCTTTTCGAGATTGTAGCCTTTCAAATTTTGACAATTTTTTAAAGAAAATTCAAAGTTTCCAAAATTTGAGTTATATCTCGAAAAGAACAAATATCATTGAATTATGAATTGAGAAAAAGTTGTAGCTTGTACTTCATCTAAACAAGTGCAGAAAATAAAAAAAGATGTAGGTGTAGTTTTTTTTTATTATTATTTTTGTCCTGGGTAAATTTTCAAATTAGTCGGACATTCAAGAGCATTTAACTTATTTTGTAAAGCAGATATAAAAAATTAAAAACTTAGCTATTGAAACTGTGAATATACAGTTCAATTTTCGAATCATTTTCACCAGTGGTTTATCCTCCCGCTTTTTTTCAAGGAATTCCTTTTTACCAAAAAACTTACAAACCGTTTTAGATACAGAAAAACGTCATAAATAGACTTTTTTTCAACGCTTTGAAATACAGCTACCTTCCAAATTTGATAATAATCGGTCAAGATCTAAATGAGTTTTTTGAAATTGGATCCTATTCTTATACAAAAGAAGAAAGACAAATAGATTTTAACTAACATCAGAGATTTAAAACATCGATTTTGAATATCGATTTTTCAAATATTCAACATGTCTACCCAGGGATATTTTAATATCTACAATGAAGAATAATATGTTAATTTCATACCTGCTAAAAAATTAGTTTGGTTCGGTGAGAATTAAATGTTAAATAAGCCTGGTAAATGTAGTTACAATTAAGACTGTGACATTTACAATTTGTCTTAAACAGTGATAAAACTTATAAAATCTTATTTAAAGCTTATTAAACAATTACATTTTGATTACAAACTGATTTTAACAGTTACACTTTGAATTCTAAACATAAAATGAATACTCGTTGAAAATTATAAAAAGTACTCATATAAATTTTGATTTCGAACATACTTCAAACTATTTCAATTGATTGAAAATTAATTCAAACATTTAAATCTTATCCAGTTGATTGCAAGTTCATTTAAATATTTACATTTCAAAACAGAATCAATATGATTTCAAACCTACCTAAAACATAAACATTTTGATAGAAAGTTGATTCAAATATTCCTTTTTAAGGAGCTGCAATCATCTGTTTTCAAACAAATTGTAAACTGTTACAGTTCATTGCAAGCTAATTTAACCATTCAGAATTTTAAACAGCTGCGTTTTTATTTCAAACGTATTTGTAAACAACTGTTTCTGTTGATTTCAAATTAAATTAGACATTTACATTTTAAACAGTTGAAATTTGAATTCAGACCTACTTTAAAACTATTAAAGTTGAATACAAAATTTTCGTTCTTTATTTTGTGAGCATTTAAATTAACTTTGAGGACGCCTTTAAATGCTATTGAGGCAAATATTCATTAATTAATTTCTTACGTCCTCCATTTAATTTGTTGAATATTCACTCTCAAAAACCAAAAGCACACAAGAAATTAAATTTTAATTTCATTTCGACAGTAATTTGCATATTAATTGCCAAAAACTAATTTACTCGAGTCTTCATCTGACGTCGCAAAAAGGAAAAAAAAAATGAAGAAATTCAAAAAAGTTTTGTCAATTGTATTAAAAATTATAAGAGACTAATTTGTTTTTCAAGCATAAATGGAAAAGAAATTTTGATCATGGAGATTTTTATTTCAAAATTTAAAATTCAAAATTCAAAAAAATTAAATATTTAATATTCATATTTTTTTTTTATTAATATTTTCAATTTAATCTTTTATAATTTTTAAAAATTTTTTGCTAATTTTAAAATTTATTTGATTTACGTGTCATAGATCGTTAATAAAAGTGGGCAGTTATTTTTAACAAATCCTTTTCACAAAATTCTACATCAAAATTTTACGTCTGACATAATTATATAAAGGCTGTGCGGTCATACCTTTATAAAGTACCCTATTCATATATATATATATATATATATATATATATATATATATATATATATATATATATATATATATATATATATATATATATATATATATATATATATATCAATTTGATTCCCTTTGTAAACTCCATTCTTCATTAATTACAAGAAACATTAATTGATATAAATGAAATTAGCTTTATTACAACAGAATATCTCATTAACTTCACATCTTCAGGCTACTATCAACCTCCTCTCTCTCTCTCTCTTTCTTTTATATATATATATATATATATATATATATATATATATATATATATATATATATATATATATATATATATATATATATATATATATATAATATATATATATATATATATATATATATATATTGTTATATTCGTTATATATTGCCATTCACTGGATATTAGTTTATTGAATGTCTGATTAAAAAAGATAATTATTTTTCAGTTTTCATTATTACAATTATTATTATTATTATTATTATTATTATTATTATTATTATTATTATTATTATTATTATTTTTAGTATTATTATTATTAAATTTAAGAAACTGGAAATATCAGTAATAAAAGCAATAATAATAATAATAATAATAATAATAATAATAATAATAATAAAAGTAATAATAATAACAATAATAGTAATATTAATAATAATATTAATGAATAGTAAGAATGAGGATAATAATAATGATAATAATAATAGCAATAATTATAATAAAAATAAAAATAAAAATAATAGCAATAATTTTAATAAAACTAATAATAATAATAACGATAATAATAATAATAATAATAATAATAATAATAATAATTATAATAATAATATTAATAATATCCCCACTTCTTCAAAGAAGTTCAGCTCTATTTTAATTTCAGTTGAATTTTCTAAAAGATTTTCAGTTCTTCTATTTCTTCTATTTGCTGACCGGTTTTGTCAGCCAACTTCTGACATCATCACAGCTTGCTTGGATTCTAGAAGATGAATGATTCATTTTCAAATATTAAGCTAAAAGTTAATTAAGATTGAAAATTTTGAAAAATTTACTGATTGCACGACTGAATGATTGACAGATGTGACGTTCCAGCGTTTACTCCTATAATAATAATATTAATAATAATGAAGTAGGTATGTGCTCTTTGGTATTTTAATGAAAAGTAGTGTTTGGTATTCTTTTCAAAGGTTCTACAATGTATGAGTCCTGAACGTTTACAGGGAGACTATTCCACTCACCGATGTCCTTGTATGAATCAGATGACTTTCTGAGGTTTGGTTAGAAAGTATTTTGTTTTGTCTATTATAAGGGATTTTGTACTACTGATATTGGTTGACATGCTTTGGTTCTGCTTATACTTTAAGGTTAGTCAGAAGATGATTTATAGTTCCATTTATAATAATAAAAATAATAATAATAATAACGATAATAATAATAATAATAATAATAATAATAATAATAATAATAATAATAATAATAATAATAATAATAATAATAATAATAATTATAATAATAATAATATTAATAATATCCCCACTTCTTCAATAATGTAAGTTCTGTTCAGCTTTATTTTAATTTCAGTTAAATAAAATACTAAGAAAATATAATCAATTACATTATTGAAGAAGTGAAGATATTTTGAAGGTTCAAAATAGATAAGCTTTTGAAATGAGAGGTTGTATATTCATAGTAATTACGACACCCTTATATAATTTACAATTTTCTTCATGGTAACTAGACGTTGTAATAGTCATATTGACAGACAATAGAGAAAAGGGGGGATAGACAAGAATATAGGAAGTTTTTTTAGAAAATATTTTGAAACAGAGCCTCTAATCTTTAGTAATGCATAATTTGCACAAGATGGCTTCCTATCAAAGTTGATGATGTGATGTAATAATAATAATAATAATAATAATAATAATAATAATAATAATAATAATAATAATAATAATATAAATAATAATATATAATAATAATAATAATAATAATAATAATAATAATAATAATAATAATAATAATAATAATAATAATAATAATAATAATAATAATAATAATAATAATAATAATGCTAATAATAATAATAACACTAATATTAATATTAATATTAATAATAATTAAAATAATAATAATTATAATAATAATATTAGTAATTTTACCTGCATTAAAAATAAAAAATAAAAAAAAAAACATTAAAAAAACAGTTGTTTTTAATTACAGTTATTTAGTACCTCAATATAAAACACATTTATTTTAGGCTTTAAAAATCAATGATGTTAAAGCCGTGCTCTCAAAGGCACAAAAAGAAAGAATGAAAGAATGAAAGAAAGTCTGAAAGAATATTCAAACGTCACAGAAAAAAAGTTGGAGTTTTAAAAGGCAATTAAGAGAGATGGAATGTTGTTAAGAATTTTATATTAGTTACGATTTAATTTATATTCTTTAAATAAATGAGAGAAAAATTTTGTACTGAAAAGGAAAACTTTTTTTTTTTTTTTAACCACAAAAACATTTTTTTTTCCCTTTTCCTTCAATTGTTATTTTCTTTAAACAATTTTACTATTATTATTATTATTATTATTATTATTATTATTATTATTATTATTATTATTATTATTATTATTATTATTATTATTATTATTATTATTATTATTATTATTATTATTATTATTATTATTATTACTATTATTAATTTTTTTGAGTAACTAAATTCCTATTGTATAATGTAAAAGAAGAGCGTGCAGCGTTTTGTTTTAAATTAAACAAAATATTCTATTTCATAATAATATTTAAACGTTGTAACTTTATTTCTTTTAATAGAAAATTTATCTGGACGATCAAATTAAATATAATATTTAAAAACATTTAGTAATTAAGTAATTAA
>SEYY01021521.1:27500-50000 GCA_009176605.1 Armadillidium nasatum
CTCCTTCTTTACAATGAGCCTCTGTTTTGTGGAATTCTCTCCCTTCTTCTGTTTTTCCTCCTGTATTTAATCTACCTCTCTTTAAATCCTCTGTTTGCTCCTATCTGAGAGATCTGCGCTAGGCTGGCTGGGTTTTCTTTTATTCTTAAATTATGTCCCTTCCTTGAAAAGGGTTCTGTCCGCGAGAGGTGGTAAAATGTTAAATATATATATATAATATATATATATAATATATATATATATATATATATATATATATATATATATATATATATATATATATATAATATAATGTATATATATATATATATATATATATATATATATATATATATATATATATATATATATATATATATATATAATATATATATATATATATATATATTATATATATATATATATATATATATATATATATATATATATATAATATATATATATATATATATATATATATATATATATATATATATATATATATATATATATATATATATATATATATATATATATATATATATATATATATATATATATATATATATATATATAATATATATATATATATATATATATATATATATATATATATATATATATATATATATATATATTATATATATATATATATATATATATATATATATATATATATATATATATATATATATATATATATATATATATATATATATATATATATATATATATATATATATATATATATATATATATATATATATATATATATATATATATATATATATATATATATATATATATATATATATATATATATATATATATATATATATATATATATATATATATATATATATATATATATATATATATATATATATATATATATATATATATATATATATATATATATATATATATATATATATATATATATATATATATATATATATATATATATATATATATATATATATATATATATATATATATATATATATATATATATATATATATATATATATATAGATCACATACAAGTATACTTTAATAACAGGTGTATGTGATCAAATAAATATCTTATATATTATTCTATCTCAAATACAATATACTATACTGGAAATTTATTATTGAAATATGGAAAATGAGTGGACAGTTATTAATATTGGAAGAGGGGAGACTGGCATATAATATTACAATATCTACACAGAATCTTGTAACATCACGAATATGTCATCTTTGACTGCAATAAAAGCGATATGAAATTAAGCCTGGGAAAATAAAACAGATAATATAAAAGAAAAATTTAAGAAGATACTCGAAAAGAAAGCTAAATAGAAAAAATAGAGGAGATGAAAAAGAACAGAATTAAAAAGAATGATGTTGGAAATACATAAAAATGGAGAACGCTAATATAATTAATTAGAAAATAAAAATAACTTGGAAAAGAAGAAAATCTTAAAGTAGATAGGTAGAGAAAACTTGGTAAACTTTGCACGAAAAAATATAAGAGAATAACGAAGGTAAAGATGAGAAAAAGAAGTAGTGAATAAAATAATGCTTCAGACGGAAAGAAGAAAAGAAGAAGGTGATTGATAGGAAAAAATAATCTTCCAGATTATTTGAATGAATTTCTTATGAAGCAAAGAACGAACGTTTAAAGGATTTGATATAGTATTTATAGCTAATGAGTGCGCGCGCAACTTGCACTTTATCGCAATCTCACAATTCTTTATTCAAAAACATGATGTTTTAATAATAATAATAATAATAATAATAATAATAATAATAATAATAATAATAATAATAATAATAATAATAATAATAATAATAATAATAATAATAATAATAATATAATAATAATAATAATAATAATAATAATAATAATAATAATAATAATAATAATAATAATAATAATAATAATAATAATAATAATAATAATAATAATAATTATAATAATAATAATAATAATATAGCAATAATAATAATAATAAATAATAGAGCAATAATAATAATAATAATAATAATCATAATAATAATAATAAAATTTGTAATAATAATAGTAATAATAATAGGTATGGTTATATTATTAAGCACTGATATTATGGAATATTAATTATTGAAATTTGAATCATTGAAATAGCTAGAAAATAAAAATGAGAAAATATAATTTATAACTCTAAAGCTTTGCAGATTTCATAACTTACAACCCTCTACCAACTACAAAACAATAGAAGGGATAATTTAAATAATAATAATAATAATAATAATAATAATAATAATAATAATAATAATAATAATAATAATAATAATAATAATAATAATAATAATAATAATAATAATAATAATAATAATAATAATAATAATAATAATAATAGTAATAATAATAATTATAATTCAAAACAGAAACAATGAGAGCAGTAATAATAATAATGATAATAATTAAAATTATAATAAAGACAAAAATAATAATAATAACATTATTAATATTATTATAATTAAAAATAATAATAATAATGAAAATAATAATAAAATTTTTAATAAAGACAAAAATAATAATAATAATATTATTACTATTATAATTAAAAATAATGATAATAATAATAATATTATTATTTTTTATTATTATTATTAAAAATAATAATAATAATAATAATACTAATATTAGTAATACTAATAATATTTTTTAATTTTTATTTTTAATTATTATTATTATTATTATTGTTATTATTATTATTATATTGTTTATTATTATTATTATTATTATTATTATTATTATTATTATTATTATTATTATTATTATTATTATTATATTACTTTTTTTATTAATATTGTTATTATTTTTTAGTTTTTTTTATTTTAATTTTGCATTTTTGAACTTATAAATGATAATTAATTTTACAATGATTAATTAAAATTGTAATTATAATTTTATTTTATTTATGATTTCAAATACTTTTTAGATAAAATTACTGTTTCATCTTATTAGAAATCAATGTTATATTTTAATTAGCAAAAAGTACAAATTAAATTTACCAATGTAAGTAATAAAAGTTTAAAATTTTATTGAAAATCTTTACCTTTTTCTTTCAGAAATTCAGTGAACTATTAATGAACTTTTGTTATATGCGTGGGTTTCCATGCTTATGTGGTAGGCGTTTGTGTGGGTGAGTGTGAAATGAAATTGGAGGGGGTGGATGTGTAGCTACGTTTCTGTTTGAACTCATGTTTCTTTCTGTTTATAATTAATCAAAGTTTAATAATTTAATATCAAAGTTAGAATAATAAAAATAATATTTATACTGAAAGCAATAATAATAATAATAATAATAATAATAATAATAATAATAATAATAATAATAATAATAATAATAATAATAACAATAATTCAATACGAATTAATGTGCATTTTTTTTAATTTTACGCGCATATGATTTTAATGATCTTTCATTTATAAATCATCTGGTAGGCTATTATATAGTATGACAAGAAGTGTACCTTACTACTTGTGATGGTTTATTAAGTCTGTATATAAAGAATATTTAAGTTGGTGTTATTTCCTAGGATTTTTCCTTTTTTTCTCTAATTATTTGGATGGTTTATTCTCGTGAATTCACATGTACAATTAATGATTACTTGTGAATTTCATTTAGAAGAGAGAGATTTAGAAGATGATCAAATTGCAATATGTTAAATTTTTGGAATAACGATCGTGTATGACTATAAAAATCTCTGCTACCACTGAGTAGACGTATAATACGTTTTTATATTGTTATGTTTTGATGTATTTTTGTTTTAGGTGCTGTTCTATACAAAGAGAAGGAGAGATTTGTAAATTAAATGGGAGTGAATGTGTGCTAAAATTCATCTTTCGTAGTACATACAGGGGAATGGATTTTGTTAATTTTACAGGTAATATATATATATATATATATATATATATATATATATATATATATATATATATATATATATATATATATATATATATATATATATATATATATATATATATATATATATATATATATATATATATATATATATATATATATATATATATATATATATATATATATATATATATATATATATATATATATATATATATATATATATATATATATATATATATATGTTGAAGTTTATTTACTAGTGTACTTAGGTTTAATTTTTCCTCTATTATGACTGCAAGGAATTTTGCGTTACTTGTTCTAGCTAGTTCGATATCGTGTAGTTTATTTTAAATTATTTTCTACGCTTTTGTTATTTCCTACTCCAAAAGTAAAAGGTTTTTTGAAAGTTTAATGACAATTTATTTGCGTCGATCCAAACCATGACGTTTGATAACGACATTTCAACTATTTTGGAGAGAGTTTCTGGGTTTTTATTATTGATCAATATAGATATCATCTGCGAACGAGAAGGAGAAGGAGTTATGTGAGTTGATTGTTTAAGTCGTTTGTGTATTTTGAAAATAGAAAATGGTGCTCATATAGATCCTTGTGGAACTCCAGTTTTAATATATTGTGTTATTAAAAAGTATATCATCCAATTTTATGTATTGATAATAGGTATAAATTAAATTTAGTTCCCTTTTAAACCCCAAAATATTTCAATTTGCTTAGAAAGATATTCTTTTCATCGTTAAATTATTATTAATTATTTTAATTTTTAAAAAAAAAAAAAAAAAAAAAAAAAAAAAAAATAATAATAATTTTAATAATAATAATAATAATAATAATAATAATAATAATAATAATAATAATAATAATAATAATAATAATAATATTTTAATAATTTTAATTTAAATAAATTTTAATTATTATTTAGTTATTTAAAAGTAAATAAAGAGTAAGTTGTATTTTTATATTTTTCTCTTGAATGTTTTACGTTCTTAAACTTGGGACATTTCCACAATACAAATTATAAATCGAGATTAATTTCAATTATCATAATAAAATTAAGAAATTTTATTAATATTTCAAATTATATTAGGTATTGAATATTTTTTTATAAGTCAGCTGTTCGGCTTTTAATGTAGAAACACTTCGAAATTTGTTTATTTTTTTATATTTATTTATTTATTTATTTTAACTTACTATGAGAAAAAGGAATTTTGAATCTTGTAAATGTACGTTAAAGGAATGCATTGCCGTGTTCTGTATAGAAGCGTTTATATATCTTATTACTAGAATCTATACCTTAAGAATAAAGAATTATGTTTTAAGGATATATTGTCTAGATCTCATTTTCAATAATAAAATGAATCAAGTGGCTTTTGAAAGTGGACTTTGTAAAAGGTTGATATCGATATTTAATAAACTTTGTTTACCATCTTTGATGAAAGAAAATCTCAAAAGTCGTTGCTTTACAAAATACATGTAGTAATGTAACCATTAACGACCATTTCGTAAATTTAATAATAAAAGAGGGCGTCTATTTAAGTTTAAAATAAAAATTCGCCTAACTTCAACATAAACAGCTTTTTATATTCATAATTTCAAGTTTTGCATGAACATTGTTCAAACAACCACCAATCGATAACAAAGATTTTGATCAGATTAATTATCAAAAAACAAATTAAAGAATTTAAAGACAATTATTAGTTGAGCCAATAAAAGTAATAATATGCAAACTAATATGAGGAATAAGAAATGAAAATGCAATCACCGTAAATATTTTTGAAGTTAAAAATCCAATCTGTGAGTAAGTTATTTCTCGAGTGTTAACTGTATTGTGAAGTCGTAATAAGAATGTTCTTCAGATTTATAGAGTTAATAATATATTATTTCCATCCTACTTTTAACTTTTCAATTAACTTTAACTCACTGATATCAACAGACAGAAAGTTGCAAGTGAATAAAAAATTTAATTTTACTGTTATTTCTATATTATCATAATTATTATTATTATTATTATTATTATTATTATTATTATTATTATTATTATTATTATTATTATTATTATTATTATTATTATTACAAACATTACTATTCCATTAATTTATTTATTATTTATAATTATAATTAATAATAATAATAATAATAATAATAATAATAATAATAATAATAATAATAATAATAATAATAATAATAATAATAATAATAATGAAATTTTATCATTATTATTATTATTATTATTATTATTATTATTATTATTATTATTATATATTATTATTATCATTATTATAATTTTATTTATTTATTGATATTATAATTACTATAGTTATTACTATTATCACTGGAATTAATATTATTCTTATTTTTATTTATTCCTTTTAGAATTATCATTATGAAATAGGAAGAATTATAATTATTAGTACTTTTTTTATCAGTATTTAATTAAAAAATATCTGTAATGCTTTTACCAGTTGTAAACATACTGATACTGGTATTAATTTGATTAGGGTCTTAAAAAACATAACACAGTCTTGCAATTAACATCCTTTCTTCAGATATTAGGGATATTAATCATATTCCTGTTCACGATTTGCATAAACATTATTATTATTATTGTTCTTATTACTATTATCATTATTATTACTATCTTCATTTCAATAATACCAATAATTATACTATTATTACTGCCACTATTAATACTAACATTATTATTGTTGATGCTATTATTATAATTTTTTTATTATTATTATTTTAATTTTTAATATTATTATTATTATTATTATTATTATTATTATTATTATTATTATTATTATTATTATTATAGCAATTTACATATCAATAATCATTGTTTATTAAACCATATTATTATTATTAATGATATTATTACTACTATTATTATTATTTTTACTATTATTACTTGTTATTACTATTATAATTTCCTAATTATAAACATAATATCATTTTGATTTTAGTATTCATGAAGTCTCCTCTGAGCGTTGTTGCGATATTTGCATAAATAAAGTGATGCAAATGAGACACCGCATCTTATTTTTCTCATTATAAATAAATGAAATTATCGCATCATCATCATCAACAGTTTTCTGTAAATTTATAAATTTCAAATCGTAATTTCCAAATAACAATATATTTGATTTTACATTACAATATATATATATATATATATATATATATATATATATATATATATATATATATATATATATATATATATATATATATATATATATATATATATATATATAATTTTAATAACCACTATGATAAATCAACCGTGGAATCATTATTTATAATTTTATTAACTGCTAGTGATGTTATAATTTCGAGAAATCGAACCCGGGCCCAAAAGATGGAAGTCCGTTGCGTTGACCACTACTCCACTGATGGTTCAAAAGGAAATAATCCAGAACTTCTATTGACATATCTCGCCTAGTGAAAAGTCCCTTCAATATTTCCCCGACCACAACTTGGGCGTAGCGTCAACATGGACCAGGTTCTATCCTGAGTATAAATCGCAGTGCAAATGTTATAATTTTGATAACCACTATGATAAATCAACCGTGGAATCATTATTTATAATTTTATTAACTGCTAGTGATGTTATAATTTCGAGGAATCGAACCCGGGCCCAAAAGATGGAAGTCCGTTGCGGGAGATAGGCAAGATATGTCAGTAGAAGTTCTGGATTATTTCCTTTTGAACCATCAGTGGAGTAGTGGTCAAAGCAACGGACTTGCATCTTTTGGGCCCGGGTTCGATTTCTCGAAATTATAACATCACTAGCAGTTAATAAAATTATAAATAATGATTCCACGGTTGATTTATCATAGTGGTTATCAAAATTATAACATTTGCACTGCGATTTATACTCAGGATAGAACCTGGTCCATGTTGACGCTACGCCCAAGTTGTGGTCGGGGAAATATTGAAGGGACTTTTCACTAGGCGAGATAAGTCAGTAGAAGTTCTGGATTATTTCCTTTTGAGCCATCAGTAGAGTAGTGGTCAACGCAACGGACTTCCATCTTTTGGGCCCGGGTTCGATTCCTCGAAATTATAACATCACTAGCAGTTTAAAAAATTATATATATATTATATATATATATATATATATATATATATATATATATATATATATATATATATATATATATATATATATATATATATATATATATATATATATTCTTAATACTTGTGGAGTAAGAAACTCGTTTTGTTATTTTTCTAAAATCTAAAGAGATTTTGAGAGATTTCCTTTTTAACAAATAACAACGACTCTACATATATATATATATATATATATATATATATATATATTATATATATATATATATATATATATATATATATATATATATATATATATATATATATATATATATATATATATATATATATATATATATATATATATATATATATATATATATATATATATATATATATATATATATATATATATATATATATATATATATATATATATATATATATATATATATATATATATATATATTATATATATATATATATATATATATATATATATATATATAGTATATATATATATATATATATATATATATATATATATATATATATATATATATATATATATATATATATATATATATATATATATATATATATATATATATATATATATATACATAAACTCACGCAACTTTTATTTCATCCCGGAATCATGTAAAATCTATCATTCGTAACAGTAAAAACTCTTTTCTCCGTAGAAAATGCAATAATCTTTCTGGTTCATCTTATTCACGCTCTTTCTGGCATTCTGCAGTAAATGTTAACTCTAACTTTGCTTCTTCCTCTTTAACTCTTCTAGTATCTTCTGACGGTCCAACTGCCGTTTTGCCTTCCTCTGAAGCTGAATTCTTTGCTTAAACTTTTGCATCTAATTCAACCTTAGACAATTCCGGAGCTGTTCCTACTCCTCAACCCCCTCCAACTCATTTATGCCTAAAATTGTAATTTCTCCAAAAGACTTCATTTCTGCTCTCTCTGAGCTTGACACTAAGAAGGTGTGCAGTAATGACGGTATCCATCCTGTGGTTCTCAAGACTTTTGCTTCCGAGCTTGCACCCTGCCTTGGTAAACTATTTCGTCTAAGTCTTTCTACTTCAACATTCCCTTCTTGCTGCAAACGTGCGCTCATTCTGCCTGCCGAAAAAAGGGGACCCATCTCAACCCTCTAACTACCGTCCAATTTCTTTAACCTCCATTCTTTCTGAAGTTTTCGAATCTATCCTTAACAGGAAGATTTAGAAACATCTCAATTCTTTATCTTTGATCGTCAGTATAACTTTCGTAATAAACGCTCTACTGGTGATCTTTCCCTTCTGTCTGACTCTTGGTCCTCCGCTCTTCGTCATTTTGGTGATTCTTTTGCTTTCGAGTTGGACTTATCGAAAGCTTTTAGGAGAGTCTGGCACAAAAAGCTCTGATTTCCAAACATCACTGTTTCAGAATCTATCCTTCTCTCTGATTTTCTTTCTGGTCGTTCTATAGCAGCTGTTGTAGATGACCACCGTTCATCCTATAAATCTATTAATATTGGTTTTCCTCAAATATTTCTCCTATCCCCCCAACAAACCTTTCTGTTTTCCAGCAATGACCTTCTCTCTATTACTTCATCTCCAATCCACTGCTATGCCGATGACTCCACCCTTCATTACTCTTTTCAGTTCGAAAGGAGCCCCTCCCAACAGCAGTTAATATCTTTATATATATATATATATATATATATATATATATATATATATATATATATATATATATATATATATATATATATATATATATATATATATATATATATATATATATATCATTTGACTTGGAGCAACTATCTACTAGTATTTCAATTTGGAGCAAAGAAATCATGGGCATTTTCAATGCCTCAAAAACTCAATTCCTTCCATCAATCACTCATACAGCTATGATATCTTCTTCGAAAACTTAAAACTCAAACCTTCATCTCTCCTTAATATTCTTAATATAACAAAATCACATTAACGTCTCTTTCTAAACAAGCTTCTAAGAAGTTGGGTGCTCTGAAGCGACTTCAGAACTTCTTCACACCACCCCAGTTGCTTGCTCTTTATAGGGGTGTTGATCGCCCCTGTATTAAGTACACCTCACACATCTGGGGTGGTTCCACTCATACAGCTCTCCTTGAAAGGGTGGAATCTAGGGCTTTTCGTCTTATCAACTCTCCTACTTTCACTAATTCTCTCCAGTCTCTTTCTGCTCGTCGAATTGTTGCGTCACTCCCTCTTTACTCTTGCTATTACTACGGACACTGCTCATCCGAACTCTTTCATCGCATATCTCCTCCTTTGAGAGGAGTTCGTGCGACACGTCTTTTTACACAGTTTCACCCTTCCTTTGTCCAACTCTCTAACCCCAGACTTAACCGCTATGCTCAATCTTTCATGTACCCTACTGGTATAGTATGGGGCACACTCCCTTCATCAATTTTTCCAATTTCCTATGACTTGCACACCTTCAAACGCCGTGTTTCCGGACATGTCGTCATTTAATTTGACCAGTATCCCAATTTGCTCCTTTCTCTGGTGGAATTTTTTTTTAGGCCTTTGGCCTATCCCACCAGAAGTAATATATATATATATATATATATATATATATATATATATATATATATATATATATATATATATATATATATATATATATATATATATATATATATATATATATATATATATATATATATATATATATATATATATATATATATATATATATATATATATATATATATATATATATATATATATATATATATATATATATATATATATATATATATATATATATATATATATATACCTTACAAGATTACACAAGACACAATCTAAAATTACCCCCATCATCCACCTACCATTCCACCTACTGGAAACAACATATCACCAAACAAACAGAAACATACCTTCTTAACACAAAATTATCTCAAGACCTGCCAATCAAATCACCTACTCAACGAACAACCCCCCGACATATCAAATACACAAAACACATTACCACGCAAAACCAAAATTACCCTATCCAGATTGAGTTGAGGCCACCACCCTAACCTACAAGCATACAACAATAGATTCAATACTACAAAACACATTATCCCCAATATGTCAAAGATGTAAGCAAGAACCAGAGACAGCAGACACCTCCTTCTAAGATGCCTCCCCCTCACACAACACAGAACACTCCATCACTTCTTTTCTCTGAGAGACCTTTTGGGAATAGCCGGCAGCCGTTGCGGATTTCCTGAAAGCGGTGTGACCCTTCCACTGAGGAAGGTCCAAGAGGAAAAAAAAGTAAAGTAAAGTATATATATATATGTATATATATATATATATATATATATATATATATATATATATATATATATATATATATATATATATATATATATATATATATATATATATATATATATATATATATATATATATATATATATATATATATATATATATATATATATATATATATATATATATATATATATATATATATATATATATCTCCCTCGAAGTGTTTTCAGCATCTCAGTGGGACCAGCATAATTAGCCATCTGCTCGTAAAAGTTTCTCTTCTAGAGTGCTCATTAAAGATAATGAATTTCGGGTCGTTGGTTTCAGTCCCAGTCAGTGAGTTTTATTAAAACTCCGAGGTTGAGTTTTCAGCCTTTCAGTGGGACTAACACCTTCTCCATTTAACCTCTTAATACACTTTCTCAAAGAGCTCTTCCAGAAGATCATTCTTCTCGGAACTGTGGTTTCCCAAGCTGGTCTTAGAGTTGATACAAGAAGTAAGCAATAATTATAGAGCTGGGTTGCTAGTCCTGTCGCCCTAGCTTTCGACTCTCCTTGCATGATCCAACCCTGTCATCTAATCCAAACTCTTCTCTTCTCTTCTCTTCTCTTCTCTTCTCTTCTCTTCTCTTCTCTTCTCTTCTCTTCTCTTCTCTTCTCTTCTCTTCTCTTCTCTTCTTTTCTCTTCTCAATGTTGAATCTGACGCTCTTCTTTTCTTTTCCCCATCTGTTTTTAAGTACGATCACTCCCAACAACAGCGAAGGATATATATATTTATATATATATAATATATATATATATATATATATATATATATATATATATATATATATATATATATATATATATATATATATATATATATATATATATATATATATATATATATATATATATATATATATATATATATATATATATATATATATATATATATATATATATATATATATATATATATATATATATATATATATATATATATATATATATATATATAACATACATTCATCAAAAACCACATAATCGGATTATGTATGAGCATAAGTATATTAGAAATTGTGCTATTAATTAAAAATAGACAAATTTGGATTAAAATTACATAATTAAATAAGTTAATATCATTTTATAAAATATTTAAAAGTTGCATATTTAAATAAAGATCCCTTTTATTAACTCGGAATTAAATTTTCAAAAAAAGGGATTTAATTTTTTTTTCATTTTCAAAAAGAAATTTGAATATGATGTTCTTTCATGTATTAATAAATTAAGAATGTTTTAATGTTCACTTTATATATATATATATATATATATATATATATATATATATATATATATATATATATATATATATATATATAATATATATATATATATATATTTTTTTATATCTCCTCTGGTGGGCATAGGCCGAAGGCCTATCAATATCCACCAGAGTTGGAGAACATTCAGAATCTGGTCCCTAATGGCCGACGTGACCCGATACACGGCGTTTAAAAGTAGGTAAGGCAAAGGAAGTTGGGAAAACAGATAAAGAGAGTATGTTCCAGACTTTACCAGTAGAGTATATGTAAGATTGAGCATAGCGGTTAAGTCTGGGGTCAGAGAGTTGGACAGAGAAAGGATGAGACTGTGTAGAAAGTCGTGTTGCACGAGACTTTCTCAATGGAGGAGGTATGCGGCGTGAGAGTTCAGAAAGAAATGTCCGTTGTAATAGCGATAGCATAGAGAGAGTGACGCAACAATTCGACGAGAAGAAAGAGATTGGAGAGAGTTAGTAAGAGCAGAAGAGTTTATAAGACGAAAAGTTCTAGACTCCACATTTTCGAGAAGAGCTGTATGTGTGGAATCACCCCTGATTTGCGAGACGTACTCCATGCAAGGGCAAACAGCACCAATATACAGAGCAAGCAACTGAGTTGACGTAAAAAAAAAGCACCAAGGCGCTTCAGAACACCCAATCTCTTAGAAGCTTGTTTAGATAGAGAAGTAGTGTGACCTTTCCAAGAAAATTGACAAGAAAAAGAAACACCGAGAATATTAAGGACAGATGAAGATTTGAGTTGAGTGTTTTCGAAAAAGATGTCATAGTTGTGTGGAAGATTGTGTCGAGTAGAAAGATGGAGGAATTGAGTTTTTGAGGCATTGAAAACGACTGTGTTATTTGAAATACCAGAAAGATCAGAGGTCAGTTGCTCCAAGGCCATCCTTCTTGAATCTATCAACTGCTGTGGGAGGGACGTCTTTCAAATTGACAGGAGTATTGATTTGTGGAGTCATCTGCATAGGAGTGTACAGGAGACGAAGTTATAGAGAGAAGGTCATTGATGAAAATTAGAAAGAGATTTGGGGATAGGACATATTCTTGAGGAACACCACTATTTATAGACTTAAAGGAAGAACGGTGGCCGCCTACAACAGCTGCTATAGAACGACCGGAAAGGAAATTAGAGGGAATGTCACAGAGAGAAGGATAGATTCCGAAAGAGGGAAGTTTGGAAATCAAAGCTTTGTGCCAGACTCTATCGAAGGCTTTCGATATGTCTAGCGCCACAGCGAAAGACTCACCGAAACCTCGAAGAGCGGAGGACCAAGAGTCAGAAAGTAGGGAAAGAAGAACACCAGTAGAATGTTCCTTACGAAAGTCATACTGGCGATCATTGATAAGATTAGAAGAATTAAGGTGTTTCAAAATTTTCCTGCTAAGGATAGATTAAAAACTTTAGAAAGAACGGAGGTTAAAGAAATAGGACAATAGTTAGAGGGTTGAGAGGCGTACCCCTTCTTCAACACAGGTTGAATGAGCCCACGTTTCCAGCAAGAAGTGAACGTCGAAGTAGAAAGACTGAGACGAAATTATAAGGACCATACGCCTTCTTAGTATCAAGCTCAGAGAGAGCAGAAATGACATCTTTAGAAGAAATAACAATGTTAGGCATAAATGAATTGGAGGGGGTGGAAGAAGGAGGAATAGCTCCGGAATCGTCTAAGGTAGAGTTAGAGGCAAAAGTTGGAGCATAGAGTTCAGCTTTAGTAGATGGTAAAATGGCAGTTGTGCCATCAGAAGAAACTAGAGGAGGAAAAGAGGAAGGAGCAGAGTTAGAGTTGACATTTTATTCAAAATGACAGAAAGGGCGAGAGGAAGAGGAACCAGAAAGATTATTGCATTTGCGGCTGAGAAAAGAATTTTTGGTATCTCGAAGAATAGATTTTGCATGATTCCGGGATGAAATAGAGTTGAATGAGTTTCAGGAATTTGAAGACGACTGTAATCTCTGAAGTCAGCAACTCTGCATCGGATAGCGCGAGAACAAGTAGAGTTAAACCAAGGTTTTTTAGGTTTAGTAGAAGGGAAAGAATATGGAATGTGCGCCTAAATGCCAGAGAGAATCACCTCGGTTATGCGCTTAGTACATTCCGAGAGACCTCTCCAACGAAAGCAATAATCATTCCATGGGAAATCAGAAAAGTACAACCGCATGTCAGACCTGTTAGTGGCACCGAATTGCCAGAAACGTTTCCTCGCCGAAGGCTGGGGCCGTTCTTGCGGAGTCTTGATGAGACAGAACAAGAAATGGAGATAAGAAGGTGATCGGATGAACCCAGAGGAGGAAAGAGTTTAACAGTATAAGGAGAAGGATAAGAGGTTAGGAAAAGATCAATTATGTTGGGTTCATCGTCAAGACGGTCAGAGATACTGGTAGGGAGTTCACCAACTGCTCAAAGTTGTTCTGGGGATAAAAGTTGTAGGCGAGTTCACCAACTGGATCATGAGAACTAGATGAAAGCCATTGATAGGTTGTAAACATCGAAATCACCTAAAATGATGATTTCGGAGAAAGGAGAAGAAAGAATGTGTTGCATTTTGGAAATTTAAATAGTCAAAGAATTTTTTACAGTCAGTAGAATTAGGAGATAAATTGACAGAACAAATAAATTTAGTGGTAGAACTGCAAAAGAGCTTTAGCCATAAAGTAGAGAATTCAGGAGACCCCAAATTAGAGACACGAGAGCAAATAACATCGTTTTGCACATATGCGCAACAACCGCCTTTGGCTGAAAATTGAGAATAGAGACACTATGAGGTAACAGAATAAGGTTTGCTGTCAGCTCACTCAAGCACCTGACTTTCGGTTAGGAACAAGACATGAGGTTTAGAAGAAGAAAGATTGTGCTCTACAAAAAGGAAATTAGAAAAAAGACCGCGAATGTTTCAGAAATTAATGAAAAAAGAAGACCGGGCACCGGGACAAGCCGGACGCCGGATCATGGCGGCCCCATCTCCATCATCGGAGGCCGCCAACTCCCAAGTGATGATGGGGTGAGGGGTGGATAAGGGGCATTCTTTGGATACCGCCCCTCAAAGCATTTCCGAGGCAGCTCTGAGTTTCGCAATTTTGTTTTGTTTTGTTTTAGAATGGTAATATAAGGGCGAGCTCTTGTAAATTTGGGAGAACATGTCGAGAAATAGGGTGGAGAGGTAGTGGGAGCATAGACACTCCAGTATGAGGCGAAGGTGTACTAGAGACCCTCTGAGAAGGTGTAATGCGAAAAGGAACGAACCATAGGGCAACAGAGCGAAACGGAATGGTCTAGCCCATCCTATCACTCCATGGGTTATGCCCAATGGGAAGTACTTGCATTGCTGCAGATGGCGCTACGTCCTCCCCCTATAATATATATATATATATATATATATATATATATATATATATATATATATATATATATATATATATATATATATATATATATATATATATATAATAGAGAAAGAGAAAGCAAATGGGAAGAACATTTAGAGTGTAAAAATAAATTCAAGTAAGAATAAAAATCAAGAATGAAATGAAAAAATGCCTTTCAAGAACATATTTTAATTTTAAAGTTGCTTCACTTTAATTTTCTTCTTGAAACCTTTCAAAAATTATTATTCTCATTACTTCATACAACACTAAGAAAAAAAAATTAGAAGCTTTTATACATAAACTTTCTCTCTCCCCTCCCTTTCCCTCTCCCATCCCCAGAGAAAACTCCTTCCTCCTCCCACTCAACACCCTCGGGGAAATATTGTTGCTAACTTAATCCAAAATATTTGAAAAGGATATTTTATTAGCACCAAAAGTTAATTAACTCAAATTGGGATTTTTCAAAAACTTTTTTCATAATATTATTATTATTATTATTATTATTATTATTATTATTATTATTATTATTATTATTATTATTATTATTATTTCCTATTATTTTTATTATTATCATTATTATTATTATATTTTTTTATTTTCGTGATTTTAATTCTTATTAATGTTATTTTTATTAATATTAATATTATTAATATCATTTATTATAATTATAATATTGTTAATTAATATTCATAAATTATTGATATTAATATTAATATTTTTTAATAATTAATATTAAATATGATAAATATTAATATTATATTAATATTGATATTAACATTAACATTAAAATTATTATCATTTTTGTATTTAATATTTAGGAAAGATTTGCCAAATCTTAAAACTGAAAATATAATGATTAGCTCCTCAATAAATTTAGTATTGAAACACAAATATATACATAAATAAAAAAGAACTTAATTTACACATACGTTCATCCTAATCTTATTTCATGGAAGATTAACAAAGCTAATATATTAAATCTATTTTAGAATCATAAAATCAGTTCATTTTCCCTTATTAAATATTAATCACGTTTATAAAGAGCAATATGTTCAAGACAGATTTTGGCATGAATGACAAAGTAATTTCTTCAAATTAATTTCATGTGAGACTATATATATATATATATATATATATATATATATATATATATATATATATATATATATATATATATATATATATATATATATATATATATATATATATATATATATATATATATATATATATATATGTATATATATATATATATATATATATATATATATATATATATATATATATATATATATATATATATATATATATATATATATATATATATATATATATATATATATATATATATATATATATATACTCAATAAAAATTAAAGTAAAAAAATTACAAAATATAAATTTTTTGGTTCTTCGAATTTAAAATCAAATTTTTTTATGTTTTACATTTTTATTATTTATTTTTTTAATTTCTTATTCTTATAATGTGAAAAAAAACACGGGCGAAATTCCGTACAAATTTAGGAGGATCTTATAATGTTGCTTTGCAGTAAAAACTTGTGAGAATTTCAATATAATAAAAAAAGGAATTTGGCAATGAAAAATTAATAAATGTCTGAAATTGAATAATTTTTGTTTCCAAAAATATTTAATTAAATAAGACTAGTTATACATGAGCAGCATTTTGTATGGAGGAGGGGTATTCTATGATGCTCCTCCCCTCTGTATCAAGGAAAACTTCGAATACGAGTCAGTTTTTTTTACAAATTATAATAAGAAATATATTTAAGAACGATAATTAATTTTGCAGACAAAAATTACAAACGAGTCGTTTTTCCTTACACTTTTAAGTCCCTAAATAAATTCGTTAATTGCAATTCGTGAAGGCGGAGCTTAACAACATCGTCCCGACAAACTGTTGCTCGTTTGCTTTTGAGCATGAATTGTAATTTCACAATTTTAATACATATAATGGGGCAACTGAAAACCTAAAGTTCTTGGGATAGAGGATCTTCAGTTGATCTACAATAATAAATAATAAGAAACTCAAAAATAAATAAATATAATTAGTGTAGCAATAAACTAAAAAAATGATATGTAATGAATAAATAACCAACTGTGAAATAATAAAGAAATTTCAGAAATAAAAACCTATAAAGAAGAAGCACGTAAAAAATAAAATAAAATAAAGGTAAATAAATAAATAAATAAATAAGTAAATAAATATTCATATAAAAAATATAATGAAATAATTAAATATGAAAATAAATATAATAAAAAAATACACAAATAAATAAATGAATAAATAAATAAACGTGAAACTTCAAAAAACTTCTCCTGCATTTGTCTGGAGACATTTATGAATAATTATTACTCAGGAGATTTTTCAAATTTAAAAAGATTTTTTTTTCCTTCAAGCACAACGTATTTATTCATTCTATGCGAGTTCTCGTCAACATCACTATCATTATTATTATTATTATTATTATTATTATTATTATTATTATTATTATTATTATTATTATTATTATTATTATTATTATTATTATTATCATTACGATTATTATAATTGTTATTATTACTATTATTATTTTTATTATTATTATGATTTTTATTATTATTTTTATTATTATTATGATTATTTTTATTATTATTATTATCAGTAGTAGTAGTAGTAGTATTGTAGCAGAATATATACTTATTAGTATTTTATCATTAGTGTTATTATTATTATGATATTATTATTATTATTATTAAAATTAGATATTCTACAGTATCCACTAATATTATTTCCATTATTTCAATTATTAATAACATTATTATATTATTATTATTATATTATTATTTATTATTATTATTATTATTGTTATTATTATTATTATTATTATTATTATTATTATTATTATTATTATTATTATTATTATTATTATTTTTATTATATTATTATTAGCTTTATTATTATTATTATTATTATTATTATTATTATTATTATTATTATTATTATTATTATTATTATATTATTATTATTATTATTATTATTATTATTATTATTATTATTATTATTATTATTATTATTATTATTATTATTATTAGATGTAGTAATAGTATTACTACTCTTATTATTGATCATAATATATTCTAATAATAGAAACAAAATATAATCATTAAAATGAAATTTCCTTCTTTGTAAAAATGGAAAAATTGTTCAGAAAAAAAAGTTTAATTAAATTAAGAAAAGATTCAATGAATTATCATCGCTGAGCCAAAGTTAGATTGCTGTGGCTTTCCAGCACTCTTTCCACGGTTACTAATTATATTATTATCTTAATTTGAATCTAATTAAATGAACTAATTGGATTTTATGGATTTCTAATCTATATCGTCTTAATACTCTAAATCATTCTTATTAGAGATCACTGACCCAACTTGATTCATTTGGGAAAAGACTTATCTTAATTCTCTCTCTCTCTCTCTCTCTCTCTCTCTCTCTCTCTCTCTCTCTCTCTCTCTCTCTCTCTCTCTCTCTCTCTTCATCATCTTTCTAAGGCTTTCCTCTTTTTTTTCCTCTTACTTCTCCCTCTTCTTTTTTTCCTTTCTCTACTCTCTTTCTTCCTTCTCAGTCATTTCTCATAATCTCTTCCCTAACTTTACTTTCTTTTACAATTTTCATTTTCTTCCACTCCTCAAATTTCTTATCTCGCTTTCTCATTATTCACATTTTTTTCGCTCTTTCAAACATTTATTATTTAAATCTCTTATTATTTTTATATCTCTCGCTCTTCATTTCATAATTGAAAACATTTTCTCTACTTTCCAATTTTTTCCTGTTTCAATATATATATATATATATATATATATATATATATATATATATATATATATATATATATATATATATATATATATATATATATATATATATATATATATATATATATATATATATATATATATATATATATATATAGATGTTATATATTTTTTAGGGAAGCCTAACATGGAAGGGGAAAGTTATTCCAAAAGTTTTCCCTTTATTACCCTCATTTCACCTTCCTTTGAAATACCTTGTAAACCTGCCATTCAGAACTTAACTTTTTATACGTAGTGGTGACTTAATATATGTTGTGATATGTAGCTATAATCTTTTTTTAGTTTTAAATAACTTGTAATTTGTATATATATATATATATATATATATATATATATATATTATATATATATATATATATATATATATATATATATATATATATATATATATATATATATATATATATATATATATATATATATATATATATATATATATATATATATATATATATATATATATATATATATATATATATATATATATATATATATATATATATATATATATATATATATATATATATATATATATATATATATATATATATATATATAATACTGTATATCGTGTATATCCCTTCTAAACACTATTTATTCAAACGTTGTATTTAGGTGTGCCCAAAACGGAAATTTAAATTCATGTTTTTTTTAATGTTTGAAATGGTCTAAACGTATAAAGGCCTACTTGGAATTTTACGAATACGCTTCATAAATAGCTTAACAATATTAACTGTGTAACACTTTTGTTACAGCTTATTCTTAAAATATTTATTTAATTTTATAGATTGTTATCTCATTTCCCATATTATTCATCTTATTTTAGTTAATCATTAAACCAAATTGAAGGAAAAATAATATTTGGGATACGTTTCATTCGGAAAATTCATTCAAGACTCTTTTGCCCTATCTATACACTCTGTGGGACTTTGCAGTCGAAAAACATGAATGACTTACAACGAATTGGTGAAACTCGTCAACAGATCATGTTAATAAAATTAAGGGCACTCAATATTATTATAAAAAATAAGTTGCACTTGTTTTAGGACTGATCAGCGCTCAAAATATTAATGGGTTAATGTTAAACAAAGTAATACACAATAAAACCACAATATTGTACCACAAATTTAGATCAATGTGCAATAAATAATTAAATGAGACTAGCATGTAACATGCAAATTTTTAATAAGATACTTGGTGTAAATTCAATCAAACATAATTGGTCAAACACATCCTCATTCATCAAGCGTTTGTATCCTTTGTCTTTTGTTAGTTCTGTTTGTGAATACAGAAAATTTCAATTCGCACCTCCTGCTAGATGAAGAAAACTGCAAAAGGATCAATAACGCTTTTCTTGAAACATTATAATTTTTTTTTTTTTTTTTTTTTTTTTTTTTTTTTTTTTTTTTTTTTTTTTTTACTATTTATCCTAGAATGTCAATTAATTTCCCTTCTTAAAGATTGGGCTTAAGAGGTTTGATACAGATCTATAAATGAGTTTCTCACCTCTGAGCATAAATTTGGAAAATGATTTCACCCAATAATGGTTTTTTTTTTTTTTTTTTTTTTTTTTTTTTTTTTTTTTTTTTTTTTTTTTTAAAGAACATTTCATTCTTTTTATTACTTCTTACTTATTGCTAAATTTCGATTTTAGTCTTGGTCTTTATTTGTTATTTTATTATTATTATTATTATTATTATTATTATTATTATTATTATTATTATTATTATTATTATTATTATTATTTATTATTATTATTATTATTATTATTATTATTATTATTATTATATATTATTATAGATTTTTTGATATGTGGATAATTTATAATTTGATTGTTTAAAAAAAAATGGTAAATTTACTTTGTGCTGAAGGTTGACCGAGATGAGGTTTGAAACGTTCTCTGTGTATTATATATATATATATATATATATATATATATATATATATATATATATATATATATATATATATATATATATATATATATATATATATATATATATATATATATATATATATATATATATATATATAATATATATATATATATATAAAACGAGTAAGGGGAAAAAGAAAGAGCCATGATTTATTTTTTCAGTCATATAATTGGTTCCCAATTTTTTTCTTTTTTTTTTTTTTTTTCGTTTTCTTTTTTTTTTTTTTTAAGACAATTCACTTTTGAGGGGTTTTTGAAAAGAAATTTAATTTTTTGAGAAAAAAATACAAAAAAAAAAAATTTCTCTTTGAAATAGTTTGAAATTATTTCATTATAAAAAATTAAAGTTTTTTGTATGTAGAGATGAGTTTCTTTGAAGAAAATAAAAAGAAAATATATCTGTATTTTATATATATATATATATATATATATATATATATATATATATATATATATATATATATATATATATATATATATATATATATATATATATATATATATATATATATATTATATATATATATATATAAAAAAGATGGCTGTGGAATGTTTCTTTGTTGGAATAAAGTGAAAAGAATTTAGTAATAAAGATTTTACGCGAAGAAAGTTGATCGTTTCAATTTAAAAGAAAAAGAAATTAAAACTTATTTACTCAAATCGGAACGTCTTTTATTGGATAACAACCAAATCAATTTTCCTTTTAATTAGTTTCATTTTTCCGCCATTTTTATCG
>SEYY01021521.1:55000-57500 GCA_009176605.1 Armadillidium nasatum
TATTATTATTATTATTTATTATTATTATATTGATCTTTATGACCACATATCATTACTATTATTACTATCATTGTTATTCTTATTGTTATTGGCATTATTGCGATTACTAATATTATTGATATTTATGGCAATTATTGTAGTTATTATTACTTGTTATTATACTGCTATTAATATTATTCTTATTATTATACTGTTATTAATATTATTCTTATTATTATTATTTACCATAAAATCTATCATAATCTGCAGATGTCCTGAAGATGACCTTTGTAATGGGTCGAAACGTCGTGTTTGTATTCCAATAAGTTGTTAATATTTGCGGCAGTTCTCTCAACCCTTTTTGTCTTACATTTGAAGTTCTCAAAGAATCTAATCTTTCCATCATTATATATATATATATATATATATATATATATATATATATATATATATATATATATATATATATATATATATATATATATATATATATATATATATATATATATATATATATATATATATATATATATATATATATATATATATATATATATATAAAAAGGAAGTGCGCTGACCTCCTTGGTTCTCCTACTGACAAAAATTTTTGGCCTCTAGATAAAAACATCTGTAAGAACTTCTGTAAAACTTCCTTTCCTCCTCTTATTCGATCTTTTGGCTTTGTTGCTAATGTTCCTTCTGAAAAGGCAAATCTCTTTTCGGATTAAATTTTTCCTCCAATTCAACCCTGAACAATTCCGACTCTCCTCCTCCTACTCTTTCTCTTCTCAGATGTCCCATCTTTTCCCCTCCCAACTTTCCTATCTCCTTCGACTGCTCTCCTGTCTTACCTGTAAACAACATTAACATAATTGGCATGAATATAAACAATAAACTTTCTTGGAAACTTCATATCACAATGGTTGCAAGGGTGGCTTCAAAAAAAAAAAAAGCTGAGAATACTGTTCAGTTTGAGGGAATTTTTTTCTTCCGAACAGTTGCTCCAATTATATAAGGGTCTTATCCTCCTTTGTATGGAGTACTGTTCTCACATTTGGGGGCTCCGGTTCCACCTTTCTTTTGAACAGAGTTGAGTCTAAGGCTAAAAGATTAAAACTGTCCTCTACTTTCAAAGTCATTTGACCTCCTGTCTCTGCGACGACACGTTGGTGCAAATCACTTTTCAATAGTTACTACAATGGGAGTTGCTTAGGGAATTGACCTTTCGCATTTCACCACCATTGCGTCTCCCTCGCAGTATTATTATTATTATTAATACTATTTTTTAATTTTTGTTCATCTTCTATTACCGGTATTGTTTTTATTCGTCCAATTCTAATTTTAATTATTTTATCTTTTAGTTTTCATATGTATATGGGTGTGTTTTTATATTTATTTGTTTTTTTCTCACCAACCAACCAATCTTTTTAATTTTTCCTGTTACTTAATTTCTGTGATTTCCAGTCTGTTCTGCCGTTAGGATATTCTCATTGAATTGTTATGCGTTTTTACTTAATGTAAAGTTTTTAATATTTTAATTTTTTTGCATTAATTTTTGTTTTCAATTTCATTTTAGCTGAAGATGAATACCTATGATTCGAAATGTTCAAATAAAATATGTTCATCTTTGCGTTGGCCTTAATTTTCATTATTGCATATATATATATATATATATATATATATATATATATATATATATATATATATATATATATATATATATATATATATATATATATATATATGCGTATATGCAACCTCTATTGGACAAAGGCCAGTGGCTCACTCATTTCCAAAAGAGTTGGGAAGCATCGTAAATCTTGTCGTTAAAAGCCTATACGTCCCGAAACATGACGTAAGTAATAGGAAGTTGTGAAAACAGATAAAGGAAGTGTGTTCCAGACTTTACCAGTTGAGTACATGTAAGATTAATCATAGCAGTTAAGTCTGGGGCCAGAAAGTTGAACAGAGAAAAAATGAGACTGTGTAGAAAGACGTGTCGCATAAACCCTTCTCAATGGAATAGATATGCGACTGAAGATTTTTTAAGAACAGTGTTCATTGTAAAAGCGAAGGACGATCCTATACAGAGTATACAACTGTGTTGGCATGAAGAAATCACAAAGTAGCCCTAGAACACCCAACCTCTTAGAAGCTTGTATAAAAAGAGGAGCTATGTGATATTTCCAAGAAAGTCACGAAAAAAAGAAAAAACACAGAAAATATTAAGGACAGACGAAGGTTTGAGTTCTTTTCCAAGATGTCATAGTGCGGGGGTACTTCTCAATAAATATATATACACCAATTTATATATATATATATATATATATATATATATATATATATATATATATATATATATATATATATATATATATATATATATATATATATATATATATATATATATATATAATATATATATATATATATATATATATATATATATATATATATATATATATATATATATATATATATATATATATATATATATATATATATATATATATATATATAT
>SEYY01021521.1:60000-82500 GCA_009176605.1 Armadillidium nasatum
TTTTTATTTTTATTTTTATTTATATCTTTAGTTTTATAATTATTTTTTAAATGTTTTCAATAATAATTTTGAGAATTTTTTGGTGTACATTTTTTAATGCGTTTTATGCATATATTATATTATATTTTATTATATATATATATATATATATATATATATATATATATATATATATATATATATATATATATATATATATATATATATATATATATATATATATATATATATATATATATATATATATATATATATATATATATATATATATATATATATATATATATATATATATATGATAACTACACACACAAAAGGCATACTGACGATCAGAGATAAGATTAGAAGAATTAAGGCGTTTCCAAATCTTCCTGTTATGGATAGATTCGAAAACTTTAGAAAGAACGGAGGTTAAAGAAATTGGACGATAGTTAGATGGTAGTTAGGGGTCCCCGTTCTTCGGCACAGGTTGAATGAAGCTCACGTTTCCAGCAAGAAGGGAAGGTTGAAGTAGAAAGACATAGACGAAATAGTTTACCAAGGCAGGGTTTAAGCCCGGAAGCACAAGCTTTGAGAACCACAGGAGGAACTACCGTCAGGACCGTAAGCCATTCTTATTATTAAGCTCAGAGATAGCAGAAATAACGTCTTGAGAAAAAATTACAATTTTAGGCATAAATGAGTTGGAGGGAGTTGAAGGAGTAGGAACAGCTCCAGAATCGTCTAAGGTTGAATTAGAGGCAAAAGTTTAAGCGACGAGTTCTGCTTTAGAGGAAGGTAAAATGGCTGTTGAACAGAAGGATACTAGATGAGGGAAAGAGGAAGAAGAAAGTTAAAGTTGACATTTTTTTGCAAAAGGCCAAAAAGAGTGTGAGTAAGAGGAACCAGAAAGATTATTGCATTTTTTACTGAGAAAAGAGTTTTTAGTGTTGCGAAGGATAGATTTTATATGATTCCGGGAAGAAGTATAAGTTGCATGAGTTTCAGGAGTTTGAAGACGACGGTAATCCCTGAAGGCAGCATCCCTGTGGCGGATAGCACGAGAAAAAGCAGAGGTAAACCAAGGTTTGTTAGGTTTAGTAGAAGGGAAAGAATATGGAATGAATGCCACCATGCCAGAGAGAGAATCACCTCGGTTATGCGCTATGCACACTCAGAAGGACCCCTCCCACGAAAACAGTAATCATTCCATGGAAAATCACAAAAGTACATCCGCAAGTCAGATCAATTAGTGGCACCGAAATGCCAGAAACGTCTCCTCGCCAAAGGAGGGGGCCGTTCTTGCTGAAAACTTGAAGAGACAGGACAAGATACAGAGATAAGAAGGTGATCTAATGAACCCAGAGGAGGAAAGAGTTTATCAGTGTAAGGAGAAGGATAAGAAGTTAGGAAAAGATCAAGTATGCTGGGTTCATCACCAAGATGGTCAGAGATACTGGTAGCGAGATGCACCAACTGCTCATGGTTATTCTGGATAAAAAATTGGTAGGCGAGTTCACCAGCTGGATCATGATAACTAGATGAAATCCATTGGTGGTGGTGAACATTGAAATCACCTAAAACGATGATTTCGGAGAAAGGAGAAGAAGACAGAATGTGTTCTATTTTGGAGTTTAAATAGTCGAAGAATTTTAGATAGTCTGTAGAGTTAGGAGATAATTATACAGAACAAATGAATTTAGTTGTAGAGTTGCAAAAAAGTTAAAGTCATAAAGTAGAAAATTAAGAAGACTCCAAATTAGAGACATGAGAACAGACATCATTGCGTAAATATGCGCAACATCCGCCTTTGGCTGAAAATTGAGGATAGAGACAGTAGAAGGAAACAGAATAGGATGTGCTGTCAGAGCACTCAGAATACCTGAGTTTCATTTAAGAACAAGAGATGAGGTCTAGAAGAAGAGAGGTGTTGCTCGACAAAGTGGAGATTAGACAAAAGACCTCAAATGTTGCAGAAATTAATGAAAAAAAAAGACCGTGCACCAGGGCAAGTAGGCAACAAGGTCTTAGTGGCACCAACCCCATCACCGGAGGCCACCAACTTCCAAGTGGTGATGGGGAAAGGAGTGAATGAGGGGCTATATTTGGAATTTGCCCCTCTTGGATACTCCGAGGCAGATTTGTGTTTTGCCATTTTTTTATATTTTCTAATAGGTAATGTAGGTATTCTGCACTTGGTAAATTTGTAGTATACATGTGAAGAAGGGGGAAGGTTGTGGGAGCATAGGCACTTCAGTGTGAGTCAAGGGTACACTAGAGACTCTCTGAGAAGATGAAACGAGAAAAGGAACGAACCAAAGAGCAACGGAGCGAAACGGCATGATCTAGCCCACCTTATCTGTCCGAGTGTTAAGTGCAGTGGGGAGTACTTTCATCGCTTCGGATTCGCGCTACGTCCTCCCCATATGTATATATATATATATATATATATATATATATATATATATATATATATATATATATATATATATATATATATATATATATATATATATATATATATATATATATATATATATATATATAGTTCAAACTTACTCAGGTGATAAATGTTTGAACTTAGAGTTCGGAATTACTTCTATTAAAAATCTTTCGAATTTCTCAGAAACTTTTTCATAAGTCTCTATAAAAATTTTAATGAATTGAAAAAAAAGTTTCAGGCTCCAAAATAGTTCACTGAAAAAGTTCGTAAAAAAATGTTGATAAGTTTTGTGAGTATTCCCATTTATCAATTCAATAAGTTTTCTTTTTAATAAAGAAATTCTATTTATTTGCTTGTACTACATGAGGTATGGTAAGATATGATATGAGAAAAGAAAGATATTAGAAAAAATATCTAAGATACTCAGTTGAATAAGTTTCATTTGAGAATTTTAGTTATAATATTTGCTAACTGGAGACATTGTTATGCGCTTGGATGACCAGATTTAGATTTTCATAAGATAAGACTTGATAAGATAAACCCCACTTCAAAACCCAAATAGTATAGATTGTTCGAATCATCAATGGAATGATTCAAATCCTATGATCAGACTTTCTATAAATAGAAACGTATAATGTTAATGTGATTTATATTTGTGTAAAAAGGTTTTGTGTTGTGCTGGGTTGTTTATTTTGACTAAATTTCGGTGTTTGAGAGTTTTATAGCAACTCATCATGCAACTTGAATCAAACTTTAAGAATTTATAAAAATCCAAAGAACAATTTACCTCACATTATTAAGTAAATTTTAAAAGTCAACTTCAAGTTCTTTTCTAACAACTGTAAGGAGATAGATAATTTACAATGCTACGAGCATGCAGCAAACTAAAGATGCGTATAGTTAAAGATTCTTGGAAGAGTTTAATTAATGTAATACTTTTTGCATAAATTGGAAAAATATAGGCAAACTCCTTTAACTATCATATATATACATATATATATATATATATATATATATATATATATATATATATATATATATATATATATATATATATATATATATATATATATATATATATATATATATATATATATATATATATATATATATATTGCATCATTATTTGAGAGGTGATCTTGGAGTATTTAAATAAAAAATTAATATGAAAATAAATACATTTTGAGTTTTTATAATCTTCTAATTGGTTTCGAGTTCGTAAATAATATGAAAAAGATGAAATAACTTTAAAAAATACATTAAAAAAAAATATGACCACCAAAATTTTGGTAATTTTAAGATAAATATCACTAAACATGTATTCAATGGAGTTGAGTAAGTGGAGTGGATTTTGTTAAGGGTCAGAACATTCACCTCCAAATTTTTAGGTGCCTTTTAAATTCTTTCCACAATATAATGATTACAAAAGCAGCAAAAAGGTGTGCAATTCTACATATATATATATATATATATATATATATATATATATATATATATATATATATATATATATATATATATATATATATATATATATATATATATATATATATATATATGCGTATGCGTGTGTGCGTGTGCGTGTTAACATAAAAGGCGAGTAAATAGGTCATTATAGAAGGAAACGTCTTTCACATTTGAAGCTTGTCGTCGTTGACTTGTAACAAGAGAAGGAGAGGAAATATAAATATTTCTTTCCCTCTTATGCAAATGAGTCCTTATTAGATCTAATTTGAAGCCATTAAACAAAGACTTCATTTCTCTTGTGCTTTGACGGGAAGAGAGAGAGAGAGAGAGAGAGAGAGAGAGAGAGAGAGAGAGAGAGAGAGAGAGAGAGAGAGAGAGAGAGAGAGAAGGAAAAAAAGTCAGTTATCGGGGTAAAAAAGAAAGAGAAAGAGAAAATGTGTGATGATTTTTCTTCCCTGCGGGCCGGGCCGGGACGGGTCAGGAGACGAGCGAAATACTATTTTGAAATTCTTCTTTGCATTCTTTGATGTGTTAGTGTGTTTCTGTGTAGAGTTTGTGGGAGTGTGTGGGAGTGTGTGGGAGTACAGATTGGACGACACTGTGTTCACTTGGTTCAAAGAGTCGCTTATTGATGCCTCTGATTAAGGTCAAGTTGCAGAAATTATTCGTGCTTACACACACATTCACAGACACTCACACACACACACACACACACACACACACACATATATATATATATATATATATATATATATATATATATATATATATATATATATATATATATATATATATATATATATATATATATATATATATATATATATATATATATATATATATATATATATATATATATATATATATATATATATATATATATATATATATATATATATATATATATATATATATATATATATATATATATATATATATATATATATATATATATATATATATATATATATATATATATATATATATATATATATATATATATATATATATATATATATATATATATATATATATATATATATATATATATATATATATATATATATATATATATATATATATATATATATATATATATATATATATATATATACAGAGGTATATATATCAGAGGTGTGAAGGGAGAAGGGAGAAGGGAAGGCCAGAGTGGAGATGGAAAGATGGAGTGAGAGGGATTTTGGGGGGGAGAGGTCTGAGTGTGGAAAAGGGTAAGAGAGTTGCTGATGACAGAGCCAGCTGGAGGAAGGTGATAAAAGGGAATGGGAGGTAGTTGATGTGGGTGTATGTGTAAGGGAATTGTGGAGGGCACCACCCCTAGAGATTAGGAAAATTCATTAGTAAAATAATATATATATATATATATATATATATATATATATATATATATATATATATATATATATATATATATATATATATATATAGGGACTTTCGAGAGCAGAAGAAGAAAGTTCCTGATCCCAAAAAATTCCTTTAAGCCACCCCTGTTACTTTTTTTTTGTAGGGGTGTTGCCTGCCCCTGTATGGAGTACGTATTACACATCTGGAGTCTTTCCCCTCACAGCTCTCCTTGAAAAGATGGGGTCTATAACTCTTTACCTTATCAACTTTTACGCTTTCACTTATCCCCTCCACTCCCCTTTCTGTGAATCGAATTGTTGTGTTAATCTTTATGCTATCGCTATTACAACACACACTGCTCTTCTTCAAATCACATCGAATCACGCTTTTCAACGCAGTCTCATCCTTTCTTTATCCAACTCTCGATATGTATTCAATCTAACATGAACTCTACTAATAAAGTCTGAAACACTATCCCTTTATTTTCTCAAGTTCAGCTGGTATGTCAACCGAAGATCATGAAATATGAATCGGGACGTTTCTTGCTCGTCGATCTGAATTCTCAACAGTTTGAATTCTGTTTTCTTGTTTCTTCTTTGTACTGTTTTTTGGAGTTCAGATAGTGGCTTGTATATGTTTATTGTTATACTTATGTAAGTGTTTTTATTAAGTGTAAATGCTAGCATAAGTATCGCTGGAGTTTTAAACTTTGGCAATTTAATTTTAACCTTATAATTTATATATATATATATATATATATACATATATATATATATATATATATATATATATATATATATATATATATATATATATATATATATATATATATATATATATATATATATATATACAAACATTATTTATTTTAAAAAGATAAATTCTTAGAAATTAATCTTTAAGATTTAAAACTTGTTTTAAAATATAATAAAACAAAAAGGCAATATTATGAAACTTATGTTTAATGTATATTTTTAAATAGAAATTTATTTTTAATACTGCTACTACTACTACTAGAAGTATAAATAATAATAATAATAATAATAATAATAATAATAATAATAATAATAATAATAATAATAATAATAATAATAATAATCCTGAAAATAAAAATTAGCTAAATTAAACTTTAAATTATTTTAAGTAAAAAAAATTATTTAATATTATATATATATATAAATATATATATATATATATATATATATATATATATATATATATATATATATATATATATATATATATATATATATATATATATATATATATTAATATGATTATCATTTTAATTACATGCTGTATTTAAATGTCAATATAATTTTATTATTATTATGCTATATTCATTCTTAGCCATCCTTTATATATATAATATATATATATATATATATATATATATATATATATATATATATATATATATATATATATATATATATATATATATATATATATATATATATATATATATATATATATATATATATATAGTAATAAAACCACATAAACTTGGTGTGAAATTTTACAATATCAAGTTTGCTATTGTGGATTCAATCCCTAAAGTCTAAGCTGGTATGACAGAGAAATAGCTCTGTACCACGACAGTACAAAAGGAAATTTGCAATGGGAAAGCTCATGAACAACCACCATGATAGTCAACTAAAAGGACTTCCCCAACATGGCTGATGTTTATGAGCTTAAAGGTCAGAGTTCGAATCCCCAATATCTGATTTGAAATTGTTAAATTTCACTCCACGGTTTATGTTTTTTTATTACTTATGTATATTGTCTGTGGTTGAAGATGATAGTAGCTGACCTGTTTCCCTGCATCCGAGAGCAATAGGTAGGGTTCATGAGTTTTCTCAATGTGATTTACTTTTGTACTGTCGTGGTATAAACGGTAACACTCTGTCTTACCAACTCAGTCAGAGGTTCGAATCCCCAATATCTGACGTGAAATTATATATATATATATATATATATATATATATATATATATATATATATATATATATATATATATATATATATATATATATATATATATATATATATATATATATATATATATATATATATATATATATATATATATATATATATATATATATATATATATATATATATATATATATATATATATATATATATATATATATATATATATATATATATATATATATATATATATATATATATATATATTATATATATATAAACGTAATTTAAAGAAAATTTTAGAAATTTTTTCTTAGAAATCTTTTGGAACGTGTTTTCTTTCCTTTAACTTTAATATATTCAAGTTTTAATGAGAAACTCCTCCTTGTTAGGCATTCTTAAAATGAGACGTCTTTTTCTTCCTCTTTTTTTCATCTTTTAATGACACTCTGTTATCGAACATGTTTCTCAAACACATTTATGACGCATTTTGGGATTTAAAATCTTTTTAATGAAATGCAATATGATTAACCTTTGTAGTTTGATCTTGCCAGGTTGTATCTATAATTTAATACTTTTTTTCTAGTATATTATATTTATAAGACTATGACAACTTGTTTGTGAATATTATTGATATTATTCCAAAGGATTTTTGTGCCAAAGGTATTGAGAAGTAAAACTTACATTCTTCAGATCGAAACTTTGAAGTCAATTCTTTCACTTCAAATATATATATATATATATATATATATATATATATATATATATATATATATATATATATATATATATATATAATATATATATATATATATATATATATATATATATATATATATATATATATTATATATATATAATTATAAAAAAAATTTAAAATTACAAATATATAAATTAATATATATATAATATATATTATATATATATATATATATATATATATATATATATATATATATATATATATATATATATATATATATATATATATACGTCTACCGTTTCTCAAACGGTAGACTGATTTACTCACGTGCTTGAGGGAGCCGGTTCGATCCCACTTGGAGATCCTAGGTATATACTATCTAGAAAAGTTCCTCTCCTCGAATAGGGCAATGCCCGTAAGATGTGAATTTATATATATATATATATATATATATATATATATATATATATATATATATATATATATATATATATATATATATATATATATATATATATATATATATATATATATATATATATATATATATATATATATATATATATATATATATATATATATATATATATATATATATATATATATATATATATATATATATATATATATATATATATATATATATATATATATATGTGTACTATTTATTACACTTGAGCTATGTTCACTCTTTTTATATTTATTATTTATTTATTATACCCTAAGGTTTACCAATGCTATCGAGAAAACACAGTTTATTTAAAACATCAAAAATTTTTAAAAAAAATTCACATCACAATGTATAAAAAGTAATACATTAGAAGACTAGCTTTCGCTTCTGTTTTGAAGCCTCATTCAGGCAAACTGACACGCCTCATTTCTCGCTGAAGTTCTGTGTTAACAATGTGGTAGTTGGTTGTTAAGCAATGATTTGGTACACATTGATTTGAAAAATGGAGAGCGGTGCATGATGGCATTCTGCAACTGATCTATTTTGAAATCCCCTGGACGTAGGTTGTAATTCGGTAGATTTTTTATACAATAAGCTTCGGACATTTTTCTTTTATTATAATTATTAATGTGTTTAATGATGTAATTGTCCTTAAGGTTTATATTATGATTATTGTTTTGTCTGTGTATAGTGAGAGCTGAATTTTGATTATCTATGTTTAGGTCATATCTGTGTTGGTAAATTCTTCTATTGTGTTCAGTTGTTTCACCTATATAATGCAATTCACAAGCTTGGCAAGGAATACTGTAAATGCATTAATTCCATCAAATAATATAATTCTAAAAAAAGTCTTTAAACCACCAAAAGCCTCCAACCCTAACCCCCCTTGCATTTACAGTATTCCTTGCCAAGCTTGTGAATTGCATTATATAGGTGAAACAACTGAACACAATAGAAGAATTTACCAACACAGATATGACCTAAACATAGATAATCAAAATTCAGCTCTCACTATACACAGACAAAACAATAATCATAATATAAACCTTAAGGACAATTACATCATTAAACACATTAATAATTATAATAAAAGAAAAATGTCCGAAACTTATTGTATAAAAAATCTACCGAATTACAACCTACGTCCAGGGGATTTCAAAATAGATCAGTTGCAGAATGCCATCATGCACCGCTCTCCATTTTTCAAATCAATGTGTACCAAATCATTGCTTAACAACCAACTACCACATTGTTAACACAGAACTTCAGCGAGAAATGAGGCGTGTCAGTTTGCCTGAATGAGGCTTCAAAACAGAAGCGAAAGCTAGTCTTCTAATGTATTACTTTTTATACATTGTGATGTGAATTGTTTTTTAAAAATTTTTGATGTTTTAAATAAACTGTTTTCTCGATAGCATTGGTAAACCTTAGGGTATAATAAATAAATAATATATATATATGTATATATATATATTTATATATTCACGGTAATACATGAATTAATCGTTAAATACGGGACCAAACTCGGGTGGATTAATTGATTAAAAGCTCCTTAATTTAAATCAACAAAAGAAGTGGTAACCATCAAGTCTTTAAAAATAAAAAATAAATTTGGAGATTTCAGAAAAACCAATCATCATCTTTTGATCTCTGTAATACTTTTATAGTCTTCCGCTTGAAAGACCTCCAGCCAAATATGTGTATTTTGGCATTTCGGTGCAAAGTTAGGGATATGAATAAACATAACAGATGAATTTAGTTGTAGGTTGGCTAGACAACTCAAGTTTTATGGGTAAAAATATTCAAAGACATCAAATTGGGACATGTGAACAGACAACATTGATCAACAATTCCGCGAAACTCTCCTTTGATTGAAAATTGAAGAAAAAAACCTTGAGAGAGAACAGAGTTGGGTTTGCAATCCAACCCTTCAGACACCGGAATTTCTATTAAGAATGGGCAAAAGGAATGAGGTACCTACAGCTAAGAAACCTTAATGCAAAGTCGAAATTACAAGTGAGATATTCTGGAAAAAGGAGGCTGCAAGTCCAATGTGTGAGGTTTCAGTTCTTGAATAAATAAATAAATAAATAAATAAATAAATAAATAGAATATATATATATATATATATATATATATATATATATATATATATATATATATATATATATATATATATATTATATAACCTCCTTGAACAGTTTCTCTCTTTGAACAGAGCAATGCCCATGAAATGTGAATTTTAATTAATATATATATATATATATATATATATATATATATATATATATATATATATATATATATATATATATATATATATATATATATATATATATATATATATATATATATATATATATATATATCTACACTAATTTATTTAATCTAACATATTAATTGCTCTTTATAGGAGTGTTGTTCGCCCCTTTATGGAGCATGCATTAATTATCTGGGGTGCTTAGAGACAAAGAGCTCTTCTCGAAAAGGTGGAGTCTAGTGCTTTTCGTCTTATAGATTATTTTGCTCTTACTAACTCTTTCCAATCTCCTTCTGCTCGTCGAACCCTTACATCACTCTCTATACTATCACTAATACACTGGACACTGTTCTTCTGAACTCCTACAGTGCATACCTCCTCCATTGAGAATGGATCATGCGACACGTCATTCTTCATAGTCTCATCCTTTCTCTGTCCAACTTAACCGCTATATTCAGTCTTACGTGTACTCTACTGGTAAAGTCTGGAACACACTCCATTTATCTGTTTTCCCAACTTTCTTTATCTTGCACACTTTCAAACGCCGTGTATCTGGGACACGTTCGGCCTTTAATCGACCTTGATTCTGTTATCCCCCAACTGTGGTAGGAAATCAGTAGGATAAATACATATTTTTGATATGCGAGAGGATAAATAAAGATGGCGGCTGTCAAAAACATTTAAAAAATTTAAATGATTTTTCACTCAAAATTTAATGACTGAAAAAAATACATAAAATATGCGAATAACAGGATAGAAGATTTTCATAATTCCTCCTTTATCATCCTGAGCTTTCCTATTATTATTATTATTATTATTATTATTATTATTATTATTATTATTATTATTATTATTATTATTATTATTATTATTATTATTATTATTATTATTATTATTATTATTATTATTATTATTATTATTATTATTATTATTATTATTATTATTATTATTAGTATATATTATTATTATTATTATTATTATTTTCGTAAAATGTTGAAACTTTTGTTAATTAATCTAAATATTATGGCAAGGGATATAATCATAAATCGGTTCACTTCTACTAAACAATTGTAGTTATTTTTTATGAGAAACTATACTTCCAAAAAACACATAAATAGTTTTATTAGCAAATTCTTATATGTGAATTATGCATTGCTAAAATCTTTGTCGCAAAATATACACTTAAAAATCTTTCTCACAGTTTTGTTTATCCTTATCTACTCTATAATGAACGTTTATGGGAATGAAACATGTGGATACCTATTTCAACTCTTAATAACACTGCATAAAAAATAATTCGAGTATTATCTGTATCTCATAATTACGATGAACATACAAGCATATATATATATATATATATATATATATATATATATATATATATATATATATATATATATATATATATATATATATATATATATATATATATATATATATATATATATATATATATATATATATTATATATATATATATATATATATATATATATATATATATATATATATATATATATATATATATATATATATATATATATATATATATATATATATATATATATATATATATATATATATATATATATATGAAGAGTAGTACCAGAGCTCTGAACATTTTCTTCGGAGAAACAATAAAATTTTCGGTTAAAATTTTCTTTTATTTATTCACAAAAAATTCCATTATTAATCACTGGTTAAAATTGATTTAAAACTAATACTAAGTACGTAAAATAATTGTAGGAAAAACATTAAGTTAAAAATAATTATTTTCTTTTTTTCAACGTTTCGGGAAATATATTAATCCCATCATCAGGAAACAGTTTTGATTGTTTTAAACAAATAAAAAAATTTTCATCTGTAGAAAGAGCAGAAATATTAAAAACAAACATGACACAAGTAATTATAATAAAATAACAAATAAAAATAAAAATCAAATAAAATATTAAATCAATTAAGTTGTAGTTTGAAAGGGCCACTGTCACTATTGAGAGAAGGTTTAAGAATGGAAATATGCATGGATGGATTCTAAGATTTTTAATTTTTATTTATTTTTTATTTGTTTAAAACCAATCAAAACTGTTTCCAGATGATGGGATTAATATATTTCCCGAAACGTTGAAAAAAAGAAAATAATTATTTTTAACTTAATGTTTTTCCTACAATTATTTTACGTACTTAGTATTAGTTTTAAATCAATTTTAACCTGTGATTAATAATGGAATTTTTTGTGAATAAATAAAAATTTTTAACCGAAAATTTTATTGTTTCTCCGAAGAAAATGTTCAGAGCTCTGGTGCTACTCATCTTCATTATAAAAACCAGATTTCCCAAGAATAGAAACGTGTACGATATATATATATATATATATATATATATATATATATATATATATATATATATATATATATATATATATATATATATATATATATATATATATATATATATATATATATATATATATATATATATATATATATATATATTTTTAAAGTCTGCAAATACTCTCACAGACTGAAAATATCCACAAAATTTAAGGTCTGATCTTCGGTAATTCGAGCCCTGACCACACTTTGCGGCAGAGAGAACACCCTGTCTTTTTTATATATATATATATATATATATATATATATATATATATATATATATATATATATATATATATATATATATATATATATATATATATATATATATATATATATATATATATATATATATATATATATATATATATATCCCTACTGACACTACAGGATATACTTATTCTTACAATGGCTACCGTCATTTCTAGTCCCAAACGGAATGTTAAGTGAGTTACTTACAAACTTATAATGCAAAATCAAAATGTGAGACGAACAAATTTCAAAAGACATTCAAGATTGATCAAATTCTCTGCATTTTTTTAAATATGTCAAATATCTTTTGCAATCAAAATTATTAATATTTCTTTACCATATTTATTCTTCCACAAATCTCAAATTAATATTCTTACGTCTCGAACTTTTACAAAAACTAATTTATTATTATTACTATTATTATTATTATTATTATTATTATTATTATTATTATTATTATTATTATTATATTATTATTATTATTATTATTATTATTATTATTATTATTATTATTATATTATTATTATTATTATTATTATTATTATTATTATTATTATTATTATTATTATTATTATTATTATTATTATTATTATTGAGATTTTAAATTTACACTTGGTATTATAAAAAGAATCTTTTATTGAACATTTAATTTCAATAAAATTATTTTTTTAAATTTTCATCAAAAGTAAAAAAGTCAAAAATGTAAATAACAAAGTCACTCTTTTTATTTTTGTTAAAAGAAATTTTCAAAAATATTCTTAATGAAATTGAATGTCCAATCGAAAGAAACTGTTTAGAATTTTGGAAATTCAATCTAAACCTTAGTAAAATTCGAAGCTAATGTAAAATTCTTTTTATTATTATTATTATTATTATTATTTATTATTATTATTATTATTATTATTATTTTTGGAAATTCAATTTTGGAAATTTTGGAAATTCAATCTAAACCTTAGTAAAATTCGAAGCTAATGTAAAATTCTTTTTTTATTATTATTATTATTATTATTATTATTATTATTATTATTATTATTATTATTATTATTATTATTATTATTATTATTATTATTATTATCATTATTAATATTATTCTTATTCTTATTATTATTATTATTATTATTATTATTATTATTATTATTATTATTATTATTATTATTATTATTATTATAGAGGAGTACGAGTATGAATATCCTTTTCTTATTTAGAAATATTATATTTATATAGTATATAATGGAAACTGTATATCATTCAATAGATATACTCTTCACTAAGCAGACCATTTCATCTAAAAAAAAAAGTTATTTTATTATTATTATAACTATTATTATTATTTTATATTAGTATTATTATTATTATTATAACTATTATTATTATTTTATTATTAGTATTATTATTATTATTATTATTATTATTATTATTATTATTATTTTATTATTATTATTATTATTATTATTATTATTATTATTATTATTATTATTATTATTATTGTGATTAGATTATTATTATTATTATTATCATCATTATTATTATTATTATTATTATTATTATTATTATTATTATTATTATTATTATTATTATTATTATGTGTGTTTTATGCAAATGTCAGCCATTGACATTGTTTTATTTGCTGTGAAAAATAAAAAATTTTTAACGAGTCTAAAAAGAAGTTTAATATTTAAAAAATCCTAAATTACATGAACTGGCTCATTCATATATATATATATATATATATATATATATATATATATATATATATATATATATATATATATATATATATATATATATATATATATATATAAAGATGCAGGGCCAGATTTGATTTTGCGTGGTCTTTGGCAATATCGGAAAGCGAAGCCATATTATTTCTAAAATTCTTTATACAAAACCCATTGACTTACTTACAACTTGATCACTCATCCTATCACAAAATCTATGCTCAACACAAGTTTATTTTAAAAGTATAAAAGTTCTGAGAATATTTCAAAATTTTGAATAATCTTTTAAGAATTTAAAGTTACTCGTATTTTGAGTAAAAAGTATCATTTGAGTATCATTTCACTTTGCAAATTTTAGTAAGCGCGAAGCATTGCGCGATCGCTTGCTTTCCCTGTAGTATAATCCTGAATTGTAGATGTGTTTTATTGTTATTATTATTATTATTATTATTATTATTATTATTATTATTATTATTATTATTATATTATTGTTGTTGTTGTTGTTGTTGTTGTTGTTGCTATTGTTTTCATAATATGAAATACTAATTAAATACTGTTTACTTAAGTATGTTAGACAAACGAAGTGAGGATAAGAGAGGATGGAATTGTTTTCAAATTTTGTCAGCAAGAATGAATATAATGGATAAGTTTCGTGTTAAAGAGTTGGACAAAAAAGAATCAGACTATGATGATTAACGAGTCATATGAGTGAGCTCACCTAGTACAAGGAAGTTTGAGTTTGGAAGAAGAGCGTCTGTTGCAATCGTTTTAATTTAAGATGTGTGATGAAACTGTTGGACGGCAGGAAAGAGACTCAGTGAGAGTAGGAAGTTTAATAAGATTATACCGTTTCGCTTTCACCCTTTCAAGAATGGTTGTGTTAGGAGGACCACCCTAGAGATGCGGTGCGCATCCCATGCAAGGACGAACAACGTCGCTATTCAGAGTAAGCAAATCGAGCGTGTGAAGAAATTCTGAAGATTATTCAAAACATCTAATCTCTTAGAAACTCGTTTAGTGAGAAATATATTGTAATCCTTTCAAGAAAGATCACGAGGAAATGAAATATCAAGAATGATAATAAATTTCAAAATATGAAATCTTGTATTCAGTATTTTGTTTATTCTATTTTTTTAAATAGCTATTTACAATTCATTACGAAGATTTTAATATTCGAATGCCTCATTTGAGTTTATTTTTTTATCCATGTTACCAGTATTCTATTTTTGAAACAAAAGCCAAAAAAAAAAAAAAAAAAATAACTAAAGTTTTTGACAAATTGACTCTTTAGTTGTCTAAAAGATGAAATGTATTAAACCTATAAATTGTCTAAATTTAGCAACATTTTGACCCTTTATTGTCTAATATGGAACTTTTAAACTTTCAAAATTTAGAAACATCAACTCTTAAACTTCCAAAATTTAACAGCATTTTGGCACTTCAAACACCTATAAGGTAGCAATATTTTGATAACTGTATTGACTACTTTCGTCCTAATAAAAAAAGAAGAAGAGAGAGAAAGAAAGAAAGAGAGAGAGAAAAAGATAGAGTAGGGAAAAGGGAAGGGGGAAGGGGAAGAAAGAAGGAGGAAGGAGGCAAGAGAATTGGATTTTGGAAACGAAATTGAAATCATTGCTTTATTCTTTTGGGTAAAAATTAATCCCAAAGATCATCGCAAAATTATTATTATTATTATTATTACTCTTATTATTCTTATTATTTTTTATTATTTATTATTTTTTTTATTTTTATTTTTTTTTATTTTTTTTTATTTTTAATTTTTTTTTTTTTTTTTTTTTTGTCTCTTCTTAATTTCGTCTTTCCACTTTTCACCTAATAAAAATGTGTAATAAAAAAATATATCATCTCTAAAGAATGATTAAATTGAGTTTTACCACGCAACTTTTCATATATATATATATATATATATATATATATATATATATATATATATATATATATATATATATATATATATATATATATATATATATATATAATATATATATATATATATATATATATATATATATATATATATATATATATATTAGAAAATTTTAGTAATTTTTTTAATATTAACAAAAGTATTGAATAGTAGTATTAGTGTAGTAGCATTATTAGTAATAAGAAGAATTAAAAAATAATAATAGAATGAATTAAATAAGTAAAGCGTTTGTAAAGATTTCGAATTTAAAAGTTGAGGAATAAAAGCGAAAAGAAGTGCGAGGAAGGGACCGACGGTTGGCCCGATTTTTAAAGATGCTCTGCCCTTTACCTCAAATAAGATAATAATCTCACTCATATCACTATAATATTTTAGAATAAATTCACCACACATTTATACATATAATGCAGTACACACACATACATACATAACTATATATATATATATATATATATATATATATATATATATATATATATATAATATATATATATATATATATATATATATATATATATATATATATATATATATATATATATATATATATATATATATATATATATATATATATATATATATATTATTTATGAGGGGGACATAGTAAAATAATGTAATGACCTAGATATCTATGTGTTTTAATAAATATAATTACATGCATGCGTACATGAATGAATACACATGCATATGGTAAGCATATTTAAGCCAACATGTATATTTACATGTTTGTATGAATGAAGATATATACATAAAGACACATTACCAAATTAAGTGAATAAAATCACTTCAAATAATAAATTATTCCTTCAATAATTAAGAAAATTAGAGGTTATAATTTTGAGAAATATAAATTCGGATTCTAATCTTTTAGAACTTTATTTTTTTTTTAGATTATAAATAAATATTAATTAAAATAATGATAAAAAAAAGTTCCAGCAGCAGAATTAGTAATCGATTATATTATTATTATTATTATTATTATTATTATTATTATTATTATTATTATTATTATTATTATTATTATTATTATTATTATTGGTATTTTTAACTTGCCTTTTTAATTTGTCGAGATAATAATAATAATAATAATAATAATAATAATAATAATAATAATTAATAATAATAATAATAATAATAATAATAATAATAATAATAATAATAATAATAATAATAATAATAATAATAATAATAATAATAATAATAATAATAATAATAATGGCTTAGATTTCATTGAAAAGAAAGAGAATCTTTTATTATCTTTAATTTTTATGTAAAATTTCAAATAATTTACGTTTTATTATCAAATATTCTTATTATTAGTAAACTGTAACAAGATATATGTAAATTTGTGCTTATAATTGGCCACTTGAAAGTTTCTTTCACTATTGTAATATTAATATTTTCGAACAGTCGTTATTAAATATTAATAAGTAATTTTATATCGAATAAAAATATGCAAATGCCACTCCCGCTTCCCAATCCCGTAGAAGTCTTCACACTCTTCACTGTCTTTTTCTTCTTCTTCTTTTTTTTTTCTTCTTTTTCTTCTTTTTCTTTTCTTTTTCTTTTTATTATTATTATTATTATTATTATTATTATTATTATTATTATTATTATTATTATTATTATTATTATTATTATTATTATTATTATTATCATATTATTATTATTATTATTATTATTATTATTATTATTATTATTTTATTATTATTTTAATAATAATTATAATCACAATGACTGCTCACATTTTCAAGGTCATAAATGGAATGTCAAATGAACTCGTAACAAATTTAATAATGAATAACCAGAATGTAAGAAGACCAAATCCGCGAAGCACAAACTCATTTAAACTAGGTAAAATAAAGTACACTCTAACAAATTCTCGTAGAGCTTTATTGTACAAAGGCATTGAACAATGGAATGAACTTCCAAAAAATGCACAAGAATCAGCCACACTTCTCACATAACATAAACATGCCAAAAATCAATTGCTTCAAATTACTAAAGAAGGTATAAATTAACCACACTATTCCCAACTTTGAAAAAACTGCCGTAATTATTATTATTATTATTATTATTATTTAGTGTAACTCTCAGATATGATAATTTTAGCAATTTTAGTTACTAGTATTATTTTCAAGAATAAAGCAATATCTTAATTATTCTATTTCATTATTATTAAGATTACTATTATTATATGGACATTTTTATTTCAATTTTTTTAATTATTATTATTTATTATTTTATTATTATTATTATTATTATTATTATTATTATTATTATTATTATTATTATTATTATTACTATTATTTAGTATATCTATTAGATATTATAATTTTAGCCATTTTGGTTTCTACTATAACGAATAAAGCATATCTTTATTATTATATTTCATCATTAATACGATTAATAATATATTGCCATTTTTATCAATTTTTACTGCTTTTACTATGTTATTATTATTATTATTATTATTATTATTATTATTATTATTATTATAGTAGTAGTAGTAGTATTGTTACAATTATTATTATTATTATTCATTATTATAATTATTATAATTATTATTTATTATTTTTATTATTTTTATTATTCTTATTATTCCTATTATATGCTATCTTCATTACTGTAATAACTATTAGTTTCCAGATATTTTAATGTTATTATTGTTAGTCATTACATTTCATTGTTATTTTCCTTATTATCTTTAAGGAATTAGTTTACTTTAAGATTATGACTTTAAAAAAAGAAAGTAAGTATCCAATGTTTGCTTCATTAGTTATAAACTTCATTTTAATTAGGATTGATATTAATTTTATATCAATTTATTAGGCTCAGAGGACGAATTCGTTCCAAAGAAGTCCATTTCAGTTATGTATTAATACATGTAAGGTATTTCATTTTTGTTTCTACAACTTCTGTAACTGGAAAAATGAATAAAGATTATTATTATTATTTTTATTATTATTATTATTATTATTATTATTATTATTATTATTATTATTATTATTATTATTACTATTCTCATTATATATTATTAATATTATTCTCATTAATATTATTATTATTATTATATATTGTTATTATTATTATAATTAAAAATAGTGTTTATTATTATTATTATTTTTATTATTAAAAAAAATTATTATTAACAATTAAAAATACCCTTTATTATTATTATTATTATTATTATTATTATTTAAAATTATTAATGTAATTAAAAATAATTATATTATTATTATTAATTATTATTATTATTTATTATTATTATTATTATTATTATTATTATTATTATTATTATAATTTTGCACTTAACATTAGAAAGTATTGAACTGTTAATAACCTACACAGTAAGAGAACAATATATATATTTGTAATACGTAAGGAAAATCAATGAATTTGTTTTCTTCTTTTTGTCAGTTACAACAACGTTAGTTTTTTTCAGTCTTTTAAAACGAAATTAATTCACTTAATTTATGTTCTCGACAAAAAAAAAAAAAAAAAAAAAAAAATTTGCTCTCGCATTCACACACATAAATAGAAATAATATTTTGCGACACATTCATAATTTAAATTTGAACTGAAAAATCTAAGAAAAGTTTGTGAGAAGTTTTGATATTTGTAGAATGATTGGAGGACAAATTCAACTTATAAAAAGAGATTTTAAAACTATTCTACAAATATCAAGTTTATTATTATTGTTTTTTCAATTTTTGAAAAAATTAAACTTCACTAATTATCTAAATTATTATTTTTTGAAGGTTAATTCAATTTTATTTAATTTCTGAATATTTTTATCTTTTTATTAAATTGGTTATTTACTTGATTTCTATTTTACCTTCTTTTTATTGTTAAAATAAAAGATATCTAAGGATCCAAGAATTTATAAATTTCGATCTTCGTAATTTTACCATTTAACGAAGCAATATATATATATATATATATATATATATATATATATATATATATATATATATATATATATATATATATATAATATATATATATATATATCCTCTTCTGATCAAAGGCTATAGGCCATCCTTTATCAACCAGAGTTGAGAAATTTTCCGAAAGTGTCAAGTTAAAGGTAAGAAAGTTCCGATACACAACGTTTGAAGATGAGAATTGCAGAGGAAGTTATGAAAATATATAAAGGGAGTGTGTTCCAGTCCTTACCAGTAGAGTACATGTAAGATAGAATATAGCGGCTACCTAATCTGGGGTTAGAGAGTTTGGCAGAGAAAGGATGAGGCTGTGTAGAAAAGAGTGACACCCTAGTAAAGTAGGTATGCGAAGGAAGAATTCAGGAGAGAAATGTTCGCTGTAATTGCGATAGTATAAAGAGAGTGGCTCAACAATTCAACTTTCAAAAAGAGACTGGAGAAAGTAAGTGAGAACGAGTGATATGATAACCTGAGAAGTCGTAGACTTCACCTTTTCAAGGAGTCTATGAGTGAAACCACTCCAGATCTGTGAGACATACTCCAAACAGGGACAAATATCCCTATAAAGATCAAGCAAATGTGGTAGCGTTATAAAATTCCAAAGAGCCCCAGAACATAAAACCAGTTGTTAGGTTGTTTTAGTAAGAAAAGTATTGTGATACTTCCAAAAAAAATCACAAGAAAAAGAAACACCGAGAATATTATGGACAGACGAAAGTTTAAGTTGTGTTTTCGAAGATGTCATAGTTGAGTGGAAGGTTGTGTCGAGTAGAGAGATGGAGGAATTGTGTTTCTGAGTCATTGAAAAGGACTATGTTTTCTCTGCCTCGATTTGATGTACAAGAAAGACCAGAGTTTAGTTGTTCTTAGGCCTTTCTCCTTGAGTCAGTTACGTACTTTTTGGAGGCGAGTCTTTCGCAATGAAAGTGTGGAGTCATCGGCATAGGAGTGGAAAGGTGATGGAGTAAAAGAGAAAAGGTCATTAATAAAAAGTGGTGAGGATATACACAGATCTCTGAGAAACGCCATTATTAATAGATAATCATAAATTATATCATCTAAAATCGTAAATAAAATTATAATATTCCCATTAATTTTCATTTATATTTTAAAGTTCGAACAAATTTATAATTTGCAAACTTTTCGAACATTTTAAAAAATAATTTATTTTTTCAATATTTTTTGAGATCATTTTTTTTTTTTTTTTTTTTTCTGAGTTTTATTATTATTATAAATATAAATATATATATATATATATATATATATATATAATATATATATATATATATATATATATATATATATATATATATATATATATATATATATATATATATATATATATATATATATATATATATATATATATATATATATATATATATATATATATATATATATATATATATATATATATATATATATATATATATATATATATATATATATATATATATATATATATATATATATATATATATATATATATATATTATATATATATATATATATATATATATATATATATATATATATATATATATATATATATATATATATATATATATATATATATATATATATATATATATATATATATATATGGAGAAAGTTCGGTGGCCATGAATATTAAAATTTAGATTGCGAATAAATTTTTTTTCCTT
>SEYY01021521.1:87500-102500 GCA_009176605.1 Armadillidium nasatum
AAATCGCATTGGAACTGCTCACAATCTACAGTCATGGTGTCAATCCCAAAAAGAAATCCTCGAAAATAGTCTGTGAGAGTTATAGCAGACTTTAAAATCTATTACACACACACACACACACACATATATATATATATATATATATATATATATATATATATATTATATATATATATATATATATATATATATATATATATATATATATATTTGTGTGTGTGTATGTGTGTGCGTGTGTGTGTGTGTGATTTAAGCTATGCTTTTGCTTTTCTTTTAGGAGAAAGTGTCTTTCTGAATCTTTTTTATATAGATGGGAAAATTTTCAGTATATAACTTGCTTTGAATATAAAAAGGTGAGGAACGCTTCACGTACATGAATCTAATTCGTTAAATTTTGTTCTTTGGTTCGTGCAATTTATTTTGAAAAATATATAAGAATATGAAAAAAAAATTCTTATTTATTTTTTTTTGTCCCAAATCCCAAATATCAACTTATGAAAGGTAATTTGCACTATTTTTATTTGTTACACACACATACTTATACAAATTCAAATACACAAGCTTCTTTATATATATATATATATATATATATATATATATATATATATATATATATATATATATATATATATATATATATATATATATATATATATATATATATATATATATATATATATATATATATATATATATATATATATAGTATATATATATATATATATATATATAGTACCGTGCCAAAGGCAATGACCCCGGCAACTTCATGATATACTAAAACACATTACAAAGTAACCTTCTTTAATAAAAATTTTCATATGAGTAGGTTCTATACTTTAAGAATTTACAAAACTAACTTGAAAACTGAACACACTATTTACATAATTGCAAAATTGCGTCATCCTCTTTCCCGCATGTCATCTTCCAGTTAATCAGCTTCTTGAAAGAGGAGCAGAGCAGTTCAGGAAGTCAAGTCAGGATCCCGTACAGTAAATGCAGTAACAAAACAGTTCGAAGCAGCAGTCAATGAAGTCTGTAACTCATACTTCTCTCATCTGAATGACGGTCTTCATTAGTAACTCTTTATTAACAGTTTCCGTTTACTGTCTTTATGTCGCTTTCTTCTGTAACAGTTTCATAAACAACTTTATTAGCAACTTTATATACAGCTTAAGTTTACTGTCTTCATGTCAGCGCTAAACTATATACACACACACTTCAATTCACTAATTTGGTGCAGTATGTACAGTCGTCAACAGAAGTTCGTTCCTATTAGGCTGGAAATATCATTTCATAAAAGCTCTATTTTGAATAAAAAGAAAAAAAAAACATTGAGCGGGGCTTAATTGAACTGTGATTGGCTGAACCTGAAATGATCCCCATTTTATATAAATATTTATTTCCAGCTTAATAGGAACTTCTGTTGACGACTGTACACTCGCTGCAGTTTACTAACACCAGCAATTAAATTTCTACCACAATCGATTCTCTAACTTCTTTGTTCTCAGAACCTATATCTATGTTCCAACAACTTTCTATTTTCGCACTACTTTCAGTTAAGATCAAACTACTTTATTCAGTTCGTTATTCGAGATATCCTCTCACAGTATATATATATATATATATATATATATATATATATATATATATATATATATATATATATATATATATATATATATATATATATATATATATATATATATATATATATATATATATATATATATATATATATATATATATATATATATATATATATATATATATATATATATATATCTATGAGTGTAGTATTGAGAAGATGTGTAAAAGATTTCTGTGATATTGCTTATGAAGAAAGAATCTTTATTTCGAGCATTGCCATTTCCCCCAGAGTTTTGTGAAACGTTTTTCCTCCTTCGTATCATTTACATCTCCTTGAAGAACCTCTTCGATTTTTCCTCTCAAAAGAAGAACCTGAGGAAGCGTAAATAATTTTATATTCAAGATATGATGTAAAGGGAAAGTTCCTTTCTAAGGCTTTCTATGAGATGTTTTCTTTGAGATATTTTCAATGAGATCTTTTCTTTTTTTTTTACTTTCACTCTATTTTTTATTTTCAAATGTGTATCAAATAACTTTTTTTCTTTTATTTTATTTTATTCTTTCTCCATTTATTTTTGATGCTGTGAAATTGGCTGTTTTTTTTTTCCTATTTTAAATAAATGTGGTTTACGTTTATATTTTAAATTTTGGGGTTTTTATTTTAAATCTCCCGATGCCTCCTTTCACACTACCTGGGTTTTATTAACCCCACTTCAATGTAATATATATATATATATATATATATATATAATATATATATATATATATATATATATATATATATATATATATATATATATTATATATATATATATATATATATATTTTTTTAAATAAAAAAAATAAAAAAACTTGCACTCTGATGTTAAAAACTGTAAAACCACTAATTAAAAAAAATTAAAAATAAAGGATTAAAAGCAAGGCGATATCAACAATATGTCACACCAGATTAAAAAGGATTAGGTTAAAAATTAAAACATACTATATTTCAAAACCTTTACATAGTTCTCTCTTCAGGAATGGAAGAGAGAACTATGAATAGGTTCTGAAATATAGTATCTTTTAATTTTTAACCTAATCCTTAATTCGGTTTGACATTTTGTTAATATCGCCTTGCTTTTAATCATTAATTGCTTTATTTTTTTAATTAGTGGTTTAACAATTATATATATATATATATATATATATATATATATATATATATATATATATATATATATATATATATATATATATATATATATATATATATATATATATATAAAATCTTTCTCCTTACGCTGTTAAAATCTTTCCTCCTCTGGGTTCCTTCGATCACCTTATATCTGTATCCTCTTCTATCTCTTCAAGTCTTCCACAGGAAAGACCCTCCTTCTATTGAAAGAAAACGTTTGTGACATTTCACTGCCGCAAGCTGGTTGCATTTGCTGTCGTACTTCTTTGATTTCCCGTGGAATGTTTATTGCTTCCGTGTGAGGTGTCTCTTGGAGTATGCAGAACGCATTACCAAGGTAATTCTCTCTGGCATGGAGGCGTACATTCTGTTTTCCTACCCTATTACTAAACCTTACAAATTTTGGTTTAACTCTTCTTGCCCTCTCGCTATCCGCCTTAGGGATGCTGTCTTCAGAGATTACCGTCGTCTTCAAACTCCAGAAACTCGCAACTTATAGTTCATCCTGGAATCGTGCAATATCTATCCTTTGTAACACTAAATACTCTTTTATTCGTAGAAAATCCAACAATCTTTCTGGTTCCTCTTCCTCAAGCTCATTCTGACATTTTGCAAAAAATGTCAACTCAAACTTTGTTTCTTCCTCTTTCCCTCCTTTAGTATCTTCCGACGGCACAACTCTTATCTCAAAGCTGAACTCTTTATCTCAAACTTTTGCCTCTAATTCAACTTTAGACAATTCCGTAGCTATTCCTCCTCCTTCAAACCCCTCCAACTCTTTTATGTCTAAAATTAGAATTTCTTCTGAAGACGTCATTTCTGCTCTCTCTCAGCTTAATACTAAGAAGAAGTACGGTCCTAACGGTATTCCTCCTGTTGTTCTCTAAACTTGTGCTTTTCGAGCTTGCAACCTGCTTTGGTAAACTATTTCGTCATTGTCTCTCTACTTCAACCTTCCCTTCTTGCTGGAAACGCGAGTTCATTCGGACTGTGCCGAAGAAGGGGGATCCCTCTCAACCCTCCAACTACCGTCCAATTTCTTTGACCTCCGTTTCTCTCTAAAGTATTCGAATCTATCCTTAACAGGAAGATTTGGAAACATCTCAATTCTTCTAATCTTATTTCTGATCGCCAGTATGAGTTTCGTAAGGACGCTCTTCTGGGAATCTTCTTTCTATTCTCTCTGACTCTTAGTCCTCCACTCTTCGGCATTTCGGTGAATCCTTTGCTGTTGCGCTGGACATATCGAAAGCTTTCGATAGAGTCTGGCACAAAACTTTGCCTTTCTAAACTTCCCTCTTTCAGTATCTATCCTTCTCTCTGTGATTTTCTCTCTAATTTCCTTTCCGGTCGTTCAATAGCAGTTGTTGTAGACGGCAACCATTCTTCCTTTAAATCTATTAATAGTGGTGTTCCTCAGTATTCTGTCCTATCCCCAACACTTTTTCTACTTTTCATTAATGACCTTCTCTCTTCTACCTCATCTACTACACACCTCTATGCTGATGACTCCACCTTTCATTACTCCTTCCAGTTTGAGAAGACATCCCTCCCAACAGCAGTTAATAGACTCGAGAAGGGTAGCCTTCAAGCAACTAACCTCTGATTTTTTACGTATTTCAAATTGGTGCAGAGAAAACATGGCTGTTTTCAATGTCCTCAAAAACTCATTTCCTATATCTCTCCACTCAACAAAATCTTCCACACAACTATGATATCTTCTTCGAAAACACACAACTCAAACCTTCTTCTTCTCGTGACCTTTCTTGGAAAGATCTCATTACTTCTCTTTCTAAACAAACTTCTAAAAGGTTGGGTGTTCTGAGGCGCCTTCAGAATTACTTCACGCCACCCCTATTACTTTCTCTCTATAGAGGTGTTATTCGCCCCTGTATGGAGCATGCTTCACATATCTGGGGTGGTTTCACACATATAGCTCTTCTCGAAAAGGTGTAGTCTAGGGCTTTTCGTCTTATAAATTTTTTTACTCGTACTAACTCTCTCCAGTCTCTTTCTGCCCGTCGAATTGTTGAGTCACTATCTCTATAATATCGCTATTACAACGGACACTACTCTTCTGAACTCTCTCGTCGCATACCTCCTCCATTGAGAAGAGTTCTTGCGACACGCCCCTCTACACAGTCTCATCTATTCTCTGTCCAACTCTCAGACCCCAGACTTAACCACTAGGCTCAATCTTACTTATGTTCTACTGTTAAAGTCTGGAACACACTCCATTTATCTGTTTTCTCAACTTCCTATGAGTTGCATCCTTTCAAACGCCGTATATCTGGATATTTCGGCCTCCATCAACCATGATAGTCTTTTTGCAGTTTGGTAGGTCTCTGGCCTTTTCTCACGAGAGGATATATATATATATATATATATATATATATATATATATATATATATATATATATATATATATATATATATATATATATATATATATATATATATATATATATATATATATATATATATATATATATATATATATATATATATATATATATATATATATATATATATCTATATATATATATATATATATATATATATATATATATATATATATATATATATATAATATATATATATAATATAATATATACACTTATTATATTATAGATATTTTTGAAAAAAAAAAAATTATATTAAAAAATTATTAAATAAATTATTGTTTTATTTAAAGAAAAATGAACCATCTTAAAAATAACAGAAATAAAATCAAAAATTAATTGTCACTGTCTTATAAAGCCACTAAATTATTTAATATTATTTCAGTTTTTAAACTTATTAATGAGAATTTAATAAATTTAATTTATTCGTTATAAAATGATTGAGATAAGTTAAGCTCGAATGAAATTTAACAACCGAAATGTTAGTTTAGATTAGGTTAGCTTAGATCAGGTTAAATTAAATTGATGCTTAAACTACAACAATAAATTTAAACTACTTTGTGCAATATATATATATATATATATATATATATATATATATATATATATATATATATATATATATATATATATATATATATATATATATATATATATATATATATAGAGAGAGAGAGAGAGAGAGAGAGAGAGAGAGAGAGAGAGATCCTGAATATATTATTGATGCATTTCACTTGACAACCATATCTGCAACAAGTCTCAGTTGAAACCTTTGACGAATCCTCAAAGAAATAAGAAAATTGAAAATATTTTACCATATTCGTTACCTTGGTGGTTCCAATAAAGTTTGGGCTTTTCTTAAGGCTTCGAAACTATTCATTCAGATTTATAAAAAATTTCGTGAGTTAATTCTACATTTGGATGGGTTTCATTTTATTATTTGTGTTGAAACTAACTTTTCCTTCCTCTTGGTTATCTAATAGATACAAACCGAAAGATGAAAGATTTTTTAATTGAATTTTATTCAGAATTAATTTAAACTCCTTCCTTCATCATCCTAATTTTTTTTTCCATATATTCACATCAGCCCAAATTACTTTATCTCACTGAAATTGACTGTCTTTATGCAATTGCCTTTACTGCTCTCTCACAGTGCAAATAACTCTGAGTCTTTGTATATATATATATATATATATATATATATATATATATATATATATATATATATATATATATATATATATATATATATATATATATATATATATATATATATATATACAAGAGAATTTATAAAAAGAGTAACTGTTGTAATAGCGTTATTAATAATGAGACTAACGTAACTATTAATCAGAGTGAAAGAATTGAAAGGACGAGAAGCTTAAATTCAACCTTAACAAGAGAAGGAATATAATGTGTGTTGAACCATCTCAGATATGTAATGCACATTCCGTTCAATAGCGAACAACGATCATAACAGGACAAGTAACTGTGGTAGTGAGAGGAAGTTCTAAAGACACCTCAGAACACCCATCATCTTAGAAGCTTCTTTTGTTAGAGGAAATGTTTTCCTTTCAAGAAATATCACGAAAAAAATGGAAGCCCCAAAATATGAAGAATAAACTTTGTGCATTATTATGTCGAGTAGAAAAATGAAGAGACTGAGTTTTTGAGTCGTTCAAATCAACCATTCTTTCTTTGTCTCAACTACAGGCCCAAGAAAGATCTGAGATCAGTAGCTGAATGGCCATCCTCCTAGCATATATATATATATATATATATATATATATATATATATATATATATATATATATATATATATATATATATATATATATATATATATATATATATATATATATATATATATATATATATATATATTGTATTCATAAGTTTGTTAAAATAATTTTTTTCTACTCTTAAAAAGTGAAAAGTTTAAATTATTTGTGAAAGAAATGAGTGAAAAAAAAGTTTGAAATTCACATCATAGAAATCTACTTCGCTGAATTTCAACTTTTTTTTCTTCTTTGGATGAACAAATAAGTAAGAAAGAGAAATATAAGTAATAAAAAATTTACAAAACTTTTAATATTAGTAATAAAATTTTAAAATTTTATGAAAGTTCTAAAATGACTAAATTTAATTTTATAATATTTTCAAAAATGTTTTAAATTATATGTTATAAACTGTTACAATATATGAACGATATAATACATATCTTATAACCAACAAGCCAGAAACATCCAAAAATCGTTCTTATATATTAGTTGCATAAGCCACATTTTTGGATCTTTCTCTTGTATGGTTATAAGATTCATCTATTATACATTTATTAAAAAATGAAGGCTCCAGTTGAATTATATTATTTAATTAAATTTATTTATTTATTTTGAAAATAATCTGCATGAAAGTGATCTTTCTGAATCTGAGCTCGATTTTATTCCTTCCATTTTTGTCTTATGACAAATCGTCTTCATTTATAAATGCAATTTAAAAAATAAAATTTTTTTGCATAAAATGACAAATGGAATAATCAAAATAAATATCTATCATAAATTGATATTAACAACTAAAAAAATAAGAGAATAAAAATCGAATGACAAAAGAAACAATCTGCCTAAGGCTCGGCACAAAGTGAAGCTTCAAACAAGCTTTAAATTTTATATATATATATATATATATATATATATATATATATATATATATATATATATATATATATATATATATATATATATATATATATATATATATATATATATATATATATATATATATATATATATATATATATATATATATATATATATATATATAATATATAATAAATATTCCTTAAAGTTTTTTTTTTTTAAATCTTTGGTGGCGATGAAAGGCAGTTAATGAAATAGCAACACTCACAGTCTTTTTAATTGATTTTAAAATTTGCTTTTAAAAGAACAGCAAAAACCTAATTGATAACATTATGGTCTTCATTAATGTAATGTTTCTTTTATCTCAACTCTGAGTAGCGGCTATGCACAGTTATATATTTTCATATATATTATATATATATATATATATATATATATATATATATATATATATATATATATATATATATATATATATATATATATATATATATATATATATATATATATAATATATAATATATATATATATATAATATATATATATATATATATATATATATATATATATATATATATATATATATATATATATATATATATATATATATATATATATATCTTTATTTCCATTTTGTTTGTGAAACCATCGTCGCTTCTTAGAATAAACACTTGATGGACAGATAAAATTTTTATATATATTATTTGGAGCTTTGAGAGGCTGCAAATTTTATCTGATCTAATTATATCTTCGCTTAAAGTAGTGTAATAATTAATGTTAATAGATACCTAACATAAAATGAAATTTCTGACCATTTTTGATTGTATTGATTCACTGTTTTGGCATTGTTTCCCCATCTGGTTCACAATTACTGCAATTTTTATTGATCAATCCTCCAGTCACTAAATATTGTTTCATTTTAATTAGCATCACTTCTCATTATTTTCTGGTGAATTAGCTTTCTTTAAATTTTTTTTTCAAATATTATTTGGTACTATTTATAAGTTCTGATTGTTGTAAGGTACAGTTGTCAACAGAAGTTCGTTCCTATTAAGCTTGGAAATAAATATTTTATATAAAATGGAGATCATTTCAGATTCAGCCAATCACAGTTCAATTAAGCCCCGCAGAATGTTTTTATTTTCTTTTTATTCAAAATAGAGCTTTTATGAAATGATCTCCATTTTATATAAATATTTATTTCCAGCCTTTTAGGAACGAACTTCTGTTGACGACTGTAACACTCGTCAACAAATCTGAAAGAATAATAAATTCATCTTCAATTCCAATATTTTATTCTCACCGTAAATTCTTCGGTTAATTTATTTATTCACTAATCTTAATGTCAATGTTCTGTAGCTCTTCTTACAGAGATTCTTGGAAAAGTAATATCAGTTAGGTTTATAAAGTGAGAGTTGAAGTAGTCAGACTTGGAGTTGAATGAGGGTTTTAAATCGCAATATTTCCCAACTAATTGTCAATTTAAGAAAAACAAAATCTCACATTTCTACTTAATTTTCTAGCTCTTCATGCTAAACACACACATACACACACACACATATATATATATATATATATATATATATATATATATATATATATATATATATATATATATATATATATATATATATATATATATATATATATATATATATATATATATATATATATATATATATATATATATATATATTTAAAGATAAAAGCTTTTAGGAATTGTTATTAAGTCATTTTAACGAACTCTTTTTTAAGTGATGGAAATTTGATATTTGAAATTATGGATAATGAAAGAGGCAGGCAACAGGCAAGAGGAAGTGTGTGTATTTGACACAACATGTGTGAAAGCAATGTGTGAAACTCGACTGAATCTAAGAAACACACGAAGTTTAAGGACATATTGAAATGGTGAGAGGAATATTCGATATCAAGTCGATTAATCGAATAATCGAAAGGATAAATTAATTTTCAATAGGGAAGAAAATGAAGATTTTCCAAACCTTTATGATATTTGTTTTCTTGACCGAAATTAGATCAAATGCCACTAAATACTGATAGAATGTCATTTCATCTTGTAACGTTATTAATTAGACACTGATATGTTTATTCCTCTTCCAGACGAAGTTTGCATTCATGTTAACTACTATAACTGAGTGAAAGGTTGTGTCAACCTCAGATACACAACGTAAATCGTATCCTTGAGTGATCACCTCAAAGGATCAAATCGAAATCCATTGCATTAAGGACGCTTCAAAACATGCAGAGTTCGATGAATTTTTCAGTGAACTTTTTACGACGGATTGTAAAGCAAGCGCCACATTCGGTGGATTGATCATTCTTGGCGAAAGTTCTTTATCCGGGATAGATTCCCTTACAACAAATCTATGACATTGATTGACTCTAAAATGAGACATTAAAGAAACTTCCTCACACACACACATGTATATATATATATATATATATATATATATATATATATATATATATATATATATATATATATATATATATATATATATATATATATATATATATATATATATATATATATATATATATATATATATATATATATTGCCTTGCAAAAAATCTTTAACATTTAATCAAAATCCTCACCCAGGAATGGTTATTAGTCCTGTCAGTAGGTTCATTCGAGGATTAACCAAAGGTTTCACTGCGACACTAAACATCCGCTGAGCTAAGCCAGTCCTATCGCGGATGCCAATTTTGATTCCAAGCAGAAAGCACTACGCTGGTGTACTTATTACGCACAAGCGGGCGGAGCTAAGAGCAAGAGAAAACTGCTCAAATTTCTCTGCTCTAACTCGACCTCGAACCTGAGTTTCTCGCTTGCTAAGAAGCGCTTGATCGACTGAGCTGCGGAGCCGTTGAAATTTATTAATATATTATATATATAATATATATATATATATATATATATATATATATATATATATATATATATATATATATAATATATATATATTTTGCAAGAAATATCAACTCTAACTCTGCTTCTTCTTATTACCCTCCTCTAGTATCTTAATTAATGACGATATAACTGACGTTTTGCCTTCCACTAAAGCTGAACTCTTCGCTCACACTTTTGCCTCTAATTCAACCTTAAACGATTCCGAGGTGTTCCTACTCCTTCAACCCTCTCCAACTCATTTTTTTAACTAAAATTGTGATTTCGATAGAGTCTGGCACAAAGCTTTAATTTTTAAACTTCCCTCTTTCGGAATCTATCCTTCTCACTGTGGCCTTCCCTCTGATATTTTTTCTGGTTGTTCTATAGCAGCTGTTGTAGACGGCCACCATTCATCCTTTAAATCTATTAATAGTGGTGTTCCACAATGATCTGTCCTATCCGCAACACTTTTCTCCTCTTTCATAATGACCTTCTCTTTCTTACTTCATCATTTATCCATTTCTGTACCGATGACTCCACCTTGCATTTTCTCTTTTAAATTTGAAAAACGCCGCTCTCAAGAGTACAAGAGTAGTTAATTGATGTAATGAAGTTGTCCTTGGAGCAACTCGTATATCAATGGGTCAGAGAAAACTTGGATGTTTTCTTTGCTTTAAAAACCCAATTTCTCCATCTCTCTACTCGACACAACCATTCAAACAACTATGAAATCTTTTTCGAAAACACACAACTCAAACCTTCATCTCTCCTTAATATTCCCGATGTTTCTTTTTCACATGATCTTATTTGGAAAGATTACATTACTTCTCTTTCTAAACAAGCTTCAAAGAGGTTATGTGTTATGAGGTATCCTTCTGAATTTCTTCACCTTACCCCAGTTGCTAGCTCTTCATAGAGGTGTTGTTCGCCCCTGTATGGAGCACGTTCCACACATCTGGGGTAGTCCCACTCATACAGCTCTTTTCGAAAAAGTGGAGTATAGGGCTTTTCGTCTTATAAACTCTTTTGCTCTTACTAACTCTCTCCAATCTCTTTTTGTCCGTTAGTCTCTGTAATATCGCTATTACAATGGACACTGCTCTTCTAAACTCTCCCTTTGCATTCCACCTCCATTGAGAAGGTCTCGTGCGACACATGTTTCTACACAGTATCACCCTTTCACCTGTCTAAATCTCTGACCCCACCCTAGCCCAAGTTGCACTTTTGCTCTTTTGCGCCCTTAAAAAAATTGTTAAGCGCAAATGCACAAGCGCACATTTTCGAAATTTCGCGAAAACGCAAAAGCGCTCAACTTACGTTTTTGCGCTTATGCCCACCTCTGATATATATATATATATATATATATATATATATATATATATATATATATATATATATATATATATATATATATATAATATATATATATATATATATATATATATATATATATATATATATATATATATATATATATATATATATATATATATATATATATATATATATATATATATATATATATATATATATATATATATATATATATATATATATATATATATATATATATATATATATATATATATATATATATATATATATATATATATATATATATATATATATATATATATATATATATATATATATATATATATATTATATATATATATATATATATATATATATATATATATATATATATATATATATATATATATATATATATATATATATATATATATATATATGAGAGAAAGAGAGAGAGGGAATTGAGGTTCGTATGTAATTGCTCAATAAAATTTATTCATTATCAAAGAAAAATAAAAAAAAATAAAAACAATAGAGTACACATAAGAGCTTAAAAATGTTATCATTCTAAATAAATCATTTCCGTCTCTCTCTCTCTCTCTCTCTCTCTCTCTCTCTCTCTCTCTATCTATCTATCTATCTATCTCTATCTCTCTCTCTCTCTCTCTCTCTCTCTCTCTCTCTCTCTCTCTCTCTCTCTCTCTCTCTCTCTCTCTCTCTCTATCTCTCTCTCTCTCTCTCTCTCTCTCTCTCTCTCTCTCTCTCTCTCTCTCTCTCTCTCTCTCTCTCTCTCTTTCTTTCTCTCTCTCTTATAATTAAATTACTTTCCTATCTCTTCATGGATAACAGTTTCTGGAATCATTGGAATGAAAGTTATGGAACATCAATCCTTTTATTTTAAAACTAAAATCATTTTTATTAATAATTATATGATTAAAAAATTGATTGAAATATGTAATTGGATATATGTGAAAATGTAAGATATGCAAAGTATGTTTCTTATCTCTAATATGATGTCCGCCTCTGCTCTCAGAATGAGGATTTTAAAATTTTATTTAAAATATACATTTAAATATCGAAATAGTTTTTTTTAGTATTTTTTTTTTTTTTTTTTTTTTTTTTTTTTTTTTTTTTTTTTTTACTTTTTAAGAAAATTGGAAAAAATTATCGATACAAATCTTATGACTTGAAAATATATTAAAATTTTTTTTCCCAACTTAAAAATCTTTATAGTATTAAATTGTATCAGAATTTAATTTCCTTTTCTTCCAATTTGAAAAATATATAAATTTTGTAATAAAATTTAAAACGTTTCAATATCTTTTTGCTCTTCTTCTTCTTCTTCTTTTTCTTCTTTTTCTTCTTCTTATTCTTCTTGTTCTCTTTGTTGTTGTTGTTGTTGTTCTTTTTGTTCTTTTTGTTCTTCTTCTTCTTCTTCTTCTTCTTTATATATATATATATATATATATATATATATATATATATATATATATATATATATATATATATATATATATATATATATATATATATATATATATATATATATATATATATATATATATATATATATATATATATGAGAAGTGTGAATGTTCGTCTGGGGACCATAGTTTAACTTTAAAGTCTTAAAAAAAGAATATTAAATTAAGATTGAATGGAAAACACGCCACTCACATTCTCTCATTTCACCACTTCACACTTTAATACTCTTTAAAAAAATATATTTACATTGATTCAATATATATATATATATATATATATATATATATATATATATATATATATATATATATATATATATATATATATATATGTATGTATGTATATATAAACCGCAGATTTTACAAATATATAAAATAGCCATATCTTTTAAACCTAAAAAAAAAATAAAGCAAAGTAAATAAAAAGAATTTTGGCAAACCTTCCGAACAACGATTCTGTTCAGTTTGTGTATGTGTTTTTATGCATATGTATGTATGTATGTATGTATGTATGTATGTATGTATGTATGTATGTATGTATGTATGTATGTGTGTATGTATGCATGTATAATGGTTGTAATGACCACAACAACTCTAAACATTTAAATTTGAAAATTTATCTCCGACCAGTCTCTATTGTCTCTAATATCAACCTATTATTATTATTATTATTATTATTATTATTATTATTATTATTATTATTATTATTATTATTATTATTATTATTATTATTATTATTATTATTATTATTCAGATTCAGAATATAATGAATAATGCAATTTAAATTTACAAAACATAAAAGTTAAAAAAAAGTTTAATTTTGAAGTTATAGCCTAATAAATAAATAATGAAGGAAAATTAATTTATACAAATATATAATATTCATGAATATATAGAACAAAGTACAACGATAAAGGTATCTAGACAGATGAGGATCTGTATTTATTTTCTGATTTCAAAGCTTTGCAATCTTTAAATGTATGAATAAATAATATAAAGATTACATGTGTAAAGGATTTTATATAAAGGAAACGTACTTACAATTATTAAGTATATTGTATAAAAAGAGAGCTTCTCCATATGTAGCATTTAAATGAAAGGAGCGACTCTTTCTCTCGGGATGCCCACAAGTATTCCTACCTTAATCTAGTGATTAACTCAAGACAAAAGAAATCCAGGTTAACAAAGAATAAAAGAGTTAATCACTGAGCACTGAAATACTATGCAATATTTAACACTCATTTTCAATTGTCCTTTTAATCAATTAGTAATAGTAATAAAAACTTCCATTGATATATAAAAAACAACATTTAACGAATATGGGTTAACATCATATACTCAAAATGAACACTAATCGCGATGATGAAGCAATTTATTAAAACATGGAATCAAAATTTAACTGGGGATCTCAGATTAAGCAGAAGCTATCTATTTATTTCATATAAACCCTTTTCAATTTTTTTAAAATTTATTTTTCCTGACTTTTAAACA
>SEYY01021521.1:112500-117500 GCA_009176605.1 Armadillidium nasatum
CTAGGTGAGGAAGTAAGAAAGTCTGGGTGAGTACTTCTGGTAATTATTTAACTCCTGATAATTATTATGGTTTTTCTTAGGGTCATTATACTAGGAAAGCTATTATTAAAATGAACACAAAGTCATTTGAGGCTTTTCTGAGAAGTACAAGTTGTTGGTTATTTGAACAAGGCTTTTGATGGGAATAATTCACTATTTATTGACTTCTAAGCTTCATAGATATGGTGTTAGATCTTGCTCATAACTTACCTAGGTTCTACCAGACTAATTGAACTCAGTTTATTTAGACTAATAGTGAGAGCTCTCCTACTGCTTTTAAGTAGGTGCAAAAGTGCCTAAAGAGTACTGTTTCTTTTTAATATCTTCATTTATGATATAAATTTCCTTCTCAATATTAATATCTTGGATTTTTAATAGAAAGAGAATCAGATATTCCTGATCATGTAAACCAAGTCATATTTTAGTTTTCACAACTTTTTAAAGTTATTTTTTTTTAAATAGATTTATATCTCTAAAAATTGTGAAAACTGTTGAATATTGATAATTATTCAACCTTTTTTTATAAAATTACGTCATTGCTGGATGGTTAGTCTCTTCCTTGAGAAAAGATCGTCTGCAAATGTTTCAGATTTTTAAATATTTAGATTTTTCTGCTCAATTTATCTGCTAATCGCACTTCTCATATATATATATATATATATATATATATATATATATATATATATATATATATATATATATATATATATATATATATATATATATATATATATATATATATATATATATATATATATATATAATATATATAATATATATATATATATATATATATATATATATATATATATATATATATATATATATATATTTTATATATTTTTATTATTTTTTTTATTATATTTTTTTTTTTTTTTTTTTTTTTTTTTTTATATTTTTTATTAAAATAAATGATGTTTGTAAGCCAATACTGTTGAAACTGTATACAAAGTATTAAATTGTCGGTTTCCCCGAAATGCTTCCCTTGCTCAAAAAAATAAAAAAAAAAAAAAAAATTTAAAAAAAATTTTTAAAAAAATATTCTATAATTTTTGCATGAAATTCTCTATAGGAAGAAAAAAATTTGTATATTTCTGTGTCCATCTGTAAGAATGAATTTATGATAAATTTTGTAATATTATTAGTTTTGGAGTGCAAAGCTGTAATTGTGTAAAAGGTCTCGTTGATCATCTAGAGATTTTCTAGAAATTATATTTTAATCAAATCTTTCCCATTGATACTCTAATTTTAAGAATTGAAATTACATTTAATTCTCTTATACATTTTCTATATTAATAAGAGATGAATATCTGTTATTGGTATTGATAGAAACAAATGTTTTAATTAACATTTATAATATTTTAGATATTCTAAAAATAATATTTTAATTTTGTTATTAGTCAATAATGATGAAAAGCAAAGAGGAACACTCATTATCGAACTCAATAATAATAATAATAAAAACTTGAAAGTTCATATTCCATTTTTTTTACTTTGAGGAAATTTAATTTGTAGCTAATTTCCAAACTTATTTTCTGGAAAGGAAATTAAAATGAGCTTTCTGGCAACTTTTCTGGCAACTCGACTGCTTGCCTCTTTCCTATCTTTAATTGTTTTGTTTTATTATTAAAGGTGAGTTTCAGAGAGTATCTCTCTGCTTTTATTTATCTCCTCATTGTCTTAGGCTTTATTATTATCATTATTATTATTATTATTATTATTATTATTATTATTATTATTATTATTATTATTATTATTATTATTATTATTATTATTATTATTATTATTTAATTATTATATTATATATTATATATATTATATATATTATATATATATATATATATATATATATATATTATAATATATATATATATATATATATATATATATATATATATATATATATAATATATATATATATATATATATATATATATATATATATATATATATATATATATATATATATATATATATATATATATATATATATATATAATATATATATATATATATATATATATATATATATATATATATATATAAATCAAACTTACTATATGTGAATTAAGGTTGCTCTTTTAGAATGCAAAATAACTTTACAAAAAGAATCTTTCTCGTTCAGTATTCTAGTCCTAAAGCATTGCAAGCCCTCAGCCCCACAAATTTTCTTACGCTAAGCCCATTTGAAAGAGAGAAATAGAGAGAGAGAGAGATCATATATATATATATATATATGAGTGTGTGTGTGTGTGTCTTACGAATCCAGAGTGAAGGTCATTGTCTTTTGCATTTTTTTTTATTATTATTATTATTATTATTATTATTATTATTATTATTATTATTATTATTATTATTATTATTATTATTATTTTTCCTCTTTAGGAAAAAAATTCGAAGAAACGAAGTGAAATTTGAGTAACAAATTTCAAGTTCTATTATTTATTGCACATTAACCTTAATATAAGAATATATTTAAAACCAACTTCTTTCTTTTTTCCTATTAAATAACATCCACGCTTCCTTCTACCCAATATATATATATATATATATATATATATATATATATATATATATATATATATATATATATATATATATATATATATATATATATAATATATATATATATATATAATATATATATATATATATATATATATATATATATATATATATATATATATATATATATATATATATATATATATATATATATATATATATATATATATATAGTATATATAATTCAAAAGAATAAAAGTAAGGAAGGTACCACTTCTATTTATAAATTTTTTTCAAAATTTAATTATTATATTGACGGAACTTTTTCTTTAAAAAAATAAATCTGAAAATTTTGGTAATTAATATTTTTATTTTCATTAAAAAAAAAAAAAAAAAGAAAACCATCCCAACAATAAAAGAAAGTGTGCAAAAAATAGCAAAGGGAGTAAGATACTCTTGAGAACAACAAGTATTATAGTATGTACTTGAATTAGCCTCATAAAAATATAAAACTCCAACATATATATTATATATATATATATATATATATATATATATATATATATATATATATATATATATATATATATATATATATATATATATTCATATATATATATAATATCTATTCTTGGGAAATCTGGTTTTTATAATGAATAGTAGTACTAGAGCTCGTAACATTTTCATTCGGAGAAACAATAAAATTTTCGGTTAAAATTTGTCTTTTATTTATTCACAGAAAAATTATAATTCACTAAATCAATTTAAAACTAATTCTATGTAATTAAAATAATTGTAGGAAAACATTATGTTAAAGCTTATTTTTTCTTTCAACGTTTCGGGAATTTATTAATCCCATCATCAGGAAATAGTTTGATTGTTTTTAAAATAATAAAAATCTTTCATAATGTAAAAAGAAAATAATTAAAAATATAATAATAAAAATATAATAACAATGAAAGTTTTAAAATCATTATGCTTCAAATCACTGTATTTATAAATATTATTAATCTAAATCCATAGGAGGGTGCTTGAACCCTACTGGGAACTACTATGTCATTTCTGCTGGGTGCTCCTGGGTTGCAGGAGCAACCAACCAAAGTCAAGCAACGCCAACATGGGCACAACATGGCGTGCGAAAATTTTTTCTCTGTCTTATATTGCTAATTTAGTCGCAACAGTTGTTGTGCCCATGTTGGCGTTGCTTGACTTTGGTTGGTTGCTCCTGCAACCCAGGAGCACCCAGCAGAATGCCATAGTAGCCACAGTAGGGGTTCCAAGCACCCTCCTATGGATTTATATAGGTACCGAGTTGCTACAGTGATTCGAAGCAGAAGAACTTGAAAACCGTTCTACTATGCCTTGTTTATAGGGAAGGCGGCGTAGCTCGGTGGTAGAGCCTTCTGTACATTGTCTAACGGCGACGCTGTTGTCAGTGGTTTCGAGTCCTGGCGTGCGGAAAATTTTTCTGTCTATATATATATATATATATATATATATATATATATATATATATATATATATATATATATATATATATATATATATATATATATATATATATATATATATTGCCAAAGTTTTGTCTTACCTACTGTAACAATAGAGACCCTTTTCCAACCTAACTTTTGAAGTACGATCCGAACGCTGGTAGCCACTTGTCCAGCAGATGGCGTCATCAGCGTTGTGTAACTACCTTTATTTTCCACCTCAACGAATGAATTGGTCATATTTTCTTCCTTCGGGGAAGAATTTCTCACAGGGTTTGCCTTCATTTCTGGAACCTAATATATATATATATATATATATATATATATATATATATATATATATATATATATATATATATATATATATATATATATATATATATATATATATATATATATATATATATATTAGTAATAGAATTGGAATAATAAAATTTTATTTGAAAATAAAAATTTAAAATACAATGGCCAGTGCAAGGAATAAATATTTTGTTGATTTTTGATTTATGTTACATCAAATTGAACGTATTTTTCCAATCATATATAGTTCAAAAATATAACTAATGTTGAAGATAGAGAGAGACAGAGAGAAGAGGGAGAGAGAGATAGAGAACTGGAATGTCTTCCTATTTTATTTTTAATATTCTTTTTTTCTTTTCGTTAATTATTTTCTTGATAATTCTTCTGTTTTCTCAGAAATATCTTTATTATTCAATTTCATTTTCTTTAATTAATTTTTCTAGAGCTTTCTTCATTCATTTATTTAACGATAGAACAACAAAAGAATATTTCTCCCAGTATTAAATACGTCCGCTTTAAACCTCCAACTCTTACTTAAACCAAACGAAAAATGATGAAACAAAGTCCTCTCAAACCATTCTTGATAATCACTCATAGTTTTCATTCTCCCACGTCACTCAAAATTTAAATGATTCATTTCTCCACTCTAAATCTCATTTTATCTCT
>SEYY01021521.1:125000-142500 GCA_009176605.1 Armadillidium nasatum
TTCCACTCATACAGCTCTATTTGAGAAGGTGGACTAGAACTTTTCGTCTCATCAACTCTCCTGTTCTTATTAACTCTCTCTAATCCCTTTCTACTAGTCAAATTGTTGAGTCACTCTCTCTTTACTTTCGTTATTACAACTGACACCTCCCTTTTGAACTCTTTCGTCTCATACCTCCTCCATTGAGAAGAGCTCGTGCTCTAAAGGCCATTCTCCACAGTCTCATCCTTTCTCTATCCAGCTCTCAAACCCCAGACTTAACCTCTATGCTCAATCTTAAATATACTCAATTGGTAAAGTCTGGAATACACCCTCTTTATCTGTTTTCTCAATTTCAATGATAAATTCAACCAACACCCAACTTATCATAATTTGCTATCACCACCAGCACACACGTGAAACAGCAAACCCTCTTTTCATCTTCTAGATCTAACACCAGTGGACGAGAAATGATGTCAGTGTTTCGGCGAAAGATCAGACAAAAAAAAAAATCTGTGTCAGTTTTCCGGTTTCTATAATTGTAATGCTTGGGAATTCGAAGTTCCTTATTAATTATTTTTTGTTGTTATTTTTGATTAGTAAAAGTGTATAATGTAGTTTAGGTTATAATTTATTGAATTTTATTCAAATTTCAAATAGTAAATTATTATTGAAGAAGAAAGAAAGTTTTCTATTTTTCAATTAAGATAATCGAAGAATTTTGGATAGTCTGTAGAGCTAGGTTAGGAGATTAGTAGACAGAACAAATGAATTTAGTTGTAGAGTTGCTAGAAAGTTTGTCATAAAGTAGAGAATTCAGAAGATTCCAAATTAGAGACACGAGACCAGACAACATCATTGCGCACATATGCGCAACATCTGTCTTTGGCTGAAAATTGAAGATAGAAACAGTAGGAGGAAACAGAGTAGGATTTGCTTTCAGAGCACTCACACAACTGAGTTTCATTTAAGAACAAGAGATGAGGTCTAGAAGAAGAGAGAATTATTTAGATTAGACAAAAGACTGCGAATGTTGTAGAAATTAATGCAAAAAGAAGACCGTGCACCAAGGTCTAGGTGCATCCAACCCCATCCCCGGGGGCCACCAACTTCCAAGTGGTGGAGATGGAAGAAGTGGATGAGGGACTATATTTGGAATCGGCCTCTCTTGGATTCTCCGAGGCTGATTTATTTCGCCATTTTTTAATTTATTTAATAAGTAATGTAGGTGCAAGCTCTTGTAAATTTGCAGGATACATGTGAAGAAGGGAGAAGGTAGTGGAAACATAGGCACTCCATTGTGAGTCAAGAATACGGTACACTAGAGACTCTCTGAGAAGATGAAACCCGAAAAGGAACGAACCAAAGGGCAACGAAGTGAAATGGAATGATCTAGCCCACCCTATTACCCCGTGTGTTAAGCCCAGAGGGGGATATATATAATATATATATATATATATATATTATATATATATATATATATATAATATATATATATATATATATATATATATATCGTGGCACGAATGGTAGAGTAATTGACTCACGTATCTGAGAGCTCCGGTTCTATCTCTCTTGTGGATCCTAGGTATAATCTACCTAGAAAAGTTCCTTCCCTCGAAATTGGGCAACACCCGTGAGATGTGAACTTTTTTTAGCATATATATATATATATATATATATATATATATATATATATATATATATATATATATATATATATATATATATATATATATATACAATAAAAAGTAACACAAAAGCTCGGAACATAATGGTGATAAAAAAAGTTCTTTAAATAAAATAAGTTATTTTATTAAATTACAAAACACTTATAAAATGACGTTTGTGAATTTTCTCTTTCCCATCATCAGGATCTTAAAATTATTTAGTAGTATCTATAGTAGTGTTTAAACCAACTACTTGACTTAAAAATACTAGAATCTATTCCCATTTCCAGTCTCAAGCCTCCACTAAATGATAGTCGTCCCTTTCAGTTGCTCCTATTTTAAATATGTGTTTATTCTATTCTCTTTTAAAAAAGTCCTCACTCTTATCAATATATCATTAATATCTTGCAAAAGTTTTACCATCAAATATATATATACTTTTCTAATTTAATAAAACAAATGATTTTATTTAAGAATTTTATTCATCTCCATTATGTTCCTAGCGTTTCTGTTACTTTTCCTTATAAAGACAAGGTTCCCCAAAAATAGAAATTTACTTTATATATATATATATATATATATATATATATATATATATATATATATATATATATATATATATATATATATATATATATATATATATATATATATTATATATAGATATAATATAATACATAAGAGAATATAATAAATTTAATCTGAAAATAGTGCTAAATAGACACATTCCTTTTCATGTTTTTATTATTTTTTTTTTTTTTTTTTTTTAGTTTTTGGTGTGTGTAACGTATGTAGACATTTGATAACATGAATTTTTTTTTAATTAAGAAATGAGATCTTCCATCATTTGTTTTTGTTTTTTCCATGTGTTTTTTCTTTAAAATTTTCCCTTTTTCTAATTAACTTTTTTTTTATACGTTTTCGTTTTCAATTTTCTCTCTTTTTTCCTTTTTTTTGTTCATTTTTAAAGGGATACTTACTTACCTTCATTTTATTACGAAATTAAAAGATATTTTAAAAAAAAAACATTTAAGAAATTTTTTTTTTTTATTATTATTTTCGTAATGATGGTGAATTTGCATAAAGATTTTTATCCGATTTTTGTTTGGAATTTTACGATAAGGAAAAATGGAATTGCAACTTTTAAATAAATTTTTTCACAGAAACAGTTAACAAAAGTTTATCAATTCAAAATTCTTTCCTGCAAAGTAGAAATTAAAATTTCATCATGTAAATTGGTATCAAATGTAACATTAAATACATACATGCTTTCAATTTACACATAATTTAACATCATATATTTCATATTCATTCATTACTTGAATCTTTACATTACATTCATAGTTATTTGAATATCTACCTGCATACATTCGTAAATGCACACAAATCATTCTATGTACATTAAAATGAGTTGTGTACTTCTACTCATTCATACTGTAATTAAAGTTGTACATACGTACATATCAAACGTATAGCTACTTACATGCATTCGATCAAATATCCGCATCATATATAATACATATGTTACATTCAAAATATGCACACATTTATACTGCACATACATTCACTGCATCCAAATGCTCCAAAATCGGAAGAGAAAAAATTAGGTAATGAACTGAAATAGAATCTCATGTTATTCTGCAAAAAATTATCACATTCCAATTCTAATTTTAACTTTTAAAGGAAGTGATAACGAATGCATGAGCGCTGATGATGGAACAAAAACAGTCATGGATTATTGGAGTATTTTTATAAACAAAAAATGGAAAAAAATTATAAATGGTTCTAATAATGTTTATATTGGATATTATTTTCATATTTGAATATCAAAAAATTTCCATTTTTAAATTAAAATTTTCCTTTCTGAAACCATATTACATTTTATTTTAGAATTTAAAACTTTAAATTTTAAAAATAAAAGATAAAATCCATTTTAAATTTTATTCGTTCTACATTTTAATAACTTTTTAACAGGATTCATTTCGAATTAAAATATTAAAGTCTGAAATTTGTTATAAAATTTGAAGAAAAAATATTTAAAATTTCTGAAAGGAATATATTTCATTAGACATTTATGAGTACAGATCATTATGAATTAGCAGAGCGTATGTGATGACTAAAAAAGGTGGATCGTGAGGTTCAGGTCCTTCCAGGGTCCGATTTCAAAAGAGGACTTCCTAAACAAGTTCCCTCGATCGTTTAGGGAAAAAACACATGAAGTGTCGTCTTTTAAAATTAAAAAAGTTAGAATTGAAACCCTCAATAACACAGAATTAGAACATGAAAAATCGAAATATTAATAACATAATGACTAATAAAGAGCTGGTTCATAACATCTTCAAGGTCAGACCCCCGACCCAATAGTTCCAAAACTCTCCCTTTCCCCCTCTGTATCATCAAAAATTAATCCTATCAATGACATTAGAAACGTATTTAAAAAAGGAGAGAAAATCTCTGCAACATTTTCAGTTGCAAATTTCCTCTTCACCTGACAGGCTGGTGAGGCCTCTTCTCTTACAGTCAATTTGAGATTCCATTTTATCTACTGGAATTGTATGTAAGGTTGAGTCAACTGTTGAGGATCAATAGGAGATTAATTCCCTTAGCCTCTCGATTGCGAGGCTAGGAGAAATTTGACAGAAGTTAAGTATTTTACAAACACAGCACTATATATATATATATATATATATATATATATATATATATATATATATATATATATATATATATATATATATATATATATATATATATATATATATATATATATATATATATATATATATATATTATATATATATATATATATATATATATATATATATATATATATATATATATATATATATATATATATATATATATATATATATATATATATATATATATATATATATATATATATATATATATATATATATATATATATATATATATATATATATATATATATATATATATATATATATATATATATATATATATATATATGTGTATAGTGTGTGTGTGTGTGAGTGTATGTGTGTGTGGTGTGTGTGCCTGTGTGTATGTGTGTAAGTGTGTGAGTGAAAATTTGAAAATGTATGTTTCTTCATTACAAGAACTCCAAAGTTTCCATTATATTCTCGTTTGTATGTGTTTGTGTTTGCATGTAAATGACAACTGAAAGTTTGTAAACCGTAATTAGATTACTTTGTTGCAAAATGTAAAGTTAAGTAATTACATAATGACAAATAGTGCATTCGTAAACATTCGTAAATTTGTATACTAAATATAGAGAATTAAATTACAGCTCATTTTATTTTTGGAAATATAAGAATTAATTAAGCATAAACAATCACGCAAAATTGTTGATTATTACTTATCTATTAGTAAAGGATTTTATTTCATACCTTAAAAACTGTGCGTTTTCAAAGATGCTATAATTGTGTGGAGGATTATATTGAGCAGGAAAATGAAGGAATTAATTTTTTGAAACAATAAAGACAACATTGTTTTTAATAATATGATACTCTATAAAAATTAATTTCATATAAAGAAGTGAAATAAACTCTCAGGTCATCGAAAACCGAAGTAAAATCTTGTTATTGGTTTCTTATTTCTTAGAGTTCTCTTCCAAATAATGAGTATATTCCGTTCTTATTGCAGATAAGAACTATTTTTAGAGCAACAAAAAGCTATGAAAGAAGAAATTCTGCTTCTAAAGGAAACTGCTGACTCACTTTCACTCACTTACAACAAATACGACCAGTATAACAAACCATCATAAATACTGATGTTTAGAAAAATTTGGATCTTGGCAATATTTTCACAACTATCCGAAATCTGTGTTTGTCTTCCATAAGGACAGAATCATCTTTAGGTCTTTGCAAATTTATTGAGTAAAAAAAACTACCTATCTGATAGCTCGCACCTTGAAAATTTTTATATTTTACAATCAATTCAAGAACTTTTCAACAGTTTTGATTTCACTAAGTAGCTAAATAGCAGAAATGATTCGTTAAGCATTTAAAACAGAAAAATATTTGCAGATGAAAGAAAACCTAAAAATAAAAAACCGAATAGGTTTGTTAAAAGAGAGCAATAAATGAAAAGAACTGGAAAAAGTGGTGATGGTTTCAAAAAAGAGAATCAAAATAATAATAAAAAAGACAAATACCTGAATTTGTAACTCTTCTCAATATTTTTCTTAAAATTTTTGCCCAGAAGCTGCAAAATCTTTTTAAAAGATTGAACATTTCCATTTTATTTTTATTATATGTAAGTGAAAAAAAAATAAGCTGATTACTAACTTAGAAGATTGATGATGTAAACATTTTATGAGTGAACATATGTGCTTTCCCATAGTGTATATATATATATATATATATATATATATATATATATATATATATATATATATATATATATATATATATATATATATATATATATATATATATATATATAATATATATATATATATATATATATATATATATATATATATATATATATATATATATATATATATATATATAGTTGCTAAGAAATCTTGAAAAACCATTATTTATAACATAAATGTTGGTTTCCAGTTATGGTAATTATGGCGAGTAGCTGTATTCGAATATAGAATTAAAACATTTCATGCAAAAGTAGATGTTTTAAAACCGAATTCCTTTTATTTTCTTATCAAATCAATTACTAAATATTAATTCTACTCTCTCTGTTTCGTTGACAACTATGAACATCAAAGCCCAGAAGCTCAATTATGCATACATATATATATATATATATATATATATATATATATATATATATATATATATATATATATATATATATATATATATATATATATATATATATATATATATATATATAGTATAAACAAATGGAAGATCATGATGCAACAACGAAAATTACTTCACCGGGATTCGAACCAACCCAAATTGCGAACAAGAAGAAATTAATTGTTCTAACCTATCCAACGTTCAAACAAAGCCTAATGTTTTGCGTTTAATCGAACTTTTAAATTGAAATATACCCCACTGAGACGCATGAAGATGCGTCTCTCATCTTGTTATTTTTTTTACAACAATGCAATAAGGTATAAAACGAGATAAGATATGGCTAAATGGTGATATAACTCAATTAAAATAATATTCAAAGTTGTAAGCGTCTTTGGAGGTCATTTCGAAAGGTAATCTCACTCTCTTCTCCTGAGGCTTTATTAATTAACTATCAATCATTAAGTGAAATTCCCCATGTGAGATGTCAGGAATCGTAGTAACTCAAGTTATATATTTCAGATAAAAGGTGCGAAATATTTGGGTTTATGTTTATTAGGCAACTCAATCTTTTGGGTTCAAAGTTTTCCTACATTTGTCTTTTCCGCGACGATTATCATTACATTGATTTTACTTTTATTAGTTTTAACCTTTTTTGTTATATCAACTCTTTTATGATTATATTATAATATATAATATTACATTATATTATATTATATTATATAATATTATGTCATATTGCTTTCAAAATTACTATAATATTTAATCTCTTCGAATAAAGCTTTCATGTTATTATGATCATACATTTTGTTACCTTTATTTATTTTTTTATTTTTCTTTAATTTAATTAATGCGTTTGTTTTTCTCTTGAATATTGATTGACCCAACGTCCGAGTTTTTATTTTATCAAACACCAACAACCTCGTTTATCCACTTCATAAAATATACAATTTTTTTACTTTTTCTTGATATCTTTTACATTTTCTCTACGATATTTTAAATAAAAAAAAAATTTTTTAAAAAAATGAAAATGGACAAAAACATTCGTTTTTATAATAAATATACAAAAATGAAAAATAAATTAATAAAAAATCAAAGAATTTCTATTCTGAAACTTGTTTAATTCTACGGGTTTTACTTCCAATATTTCATTTACATTTTTTCTTTCATAAAATACAATAAAATTTATATTTTGATAATAATGTAATTACAAATTACATAAATATAATATTTTCATTCTTTAAATAGTTTAAATTTAATAACTAGAATACTTTGGCAATGACTTAGAATTAATTATTTTTTTACGTATCTTCGCAACAGATAATTTTAGCCTCTTCCTTTTTTAAATTTTGAAATAAACAAAATACGAAAAAGAGTCATGAAATTTAAAAGAAACGCGTAAAAAAATATAAATATAAAAAAACAAAAGCAACTTTTGCATTCTAAAATAACATTTTAATTGCTTCACACACACACACACACACACACACATATATATATATATATATATATATATATATATATATATATATATATATATATATATATATATATATATATATATATATATATATATATATATATATATATATATATATATATATATATATATATATATGTAAATAGAGGCCCTTCTTTTAAGCCTAATTTTTATCAAAAATAGCAGAGCAAAAAATGAATACATCATAAGTGAACATTTATTTATTAAATATTAAGATAAATTAAGGAAATATATAAAGTTAATATCAGCGTTTCGGTTAATACTATGACCATCATCAAGACACTGAAAAGGGGAAGAAAAAACGCATAAACAATAAAAACACATACAAAAAAATAACATTATCATTTAAATAATTGCAACGCAAACAATGAAAACTAAGAATATAAAAGAAAATTAGTAAAATTTAAGAAATAAAAGGCAACATAATAAAAAACATAATATCACTGAGTTAACAAGTCAAACAAATATAAATTGAAGAATGAACATAAAAGAGAAAAAGGGAAACGAATTGATATAGTGAAATGAATATTAAGTTGGTTTGTTTAAAAGTTCAAAATCAAAGACAAATAAACTCACACACATACTTAAATACACACATATACCTACATATATATATATATATATATATATATATATATATATATATATATATATATATATATATATATATATATATATATATATATATATATATATATATATATATATATATATATATATATATATATATATATATATATATATATATATATATATATATATATATATATATATATATATATATATATATATATATATATATATATACATACATACATACACAAATTCATACATATATATACACAAACATTTATGTTACATACACTCATGCATACATACATACAAATACACATAAACACACATATATAAACACACAAACCACACATAAATATACACACACATATGCATTTCTACCTACACCCATATATATATAAGCACACAGATCCACACACACATTACAATGGAGGAGGGAGGGGGAGGGAAACAGAACCCAATATCCATCGAAATATAAAATTATAGAAGAGAGGAGGCAGTGAGAAGTACCTTGGTTACGAGATGAGAATGAGGCGGAAGAGAGGGGGTAATGTAATCCCTAAGGAGGGGGAAGGAAGGTGAAATAAGGTAGAGGGCAGGCTATGTGTGTGGGATGTATAGGGGACTGGTTAATTGATTGTTATTAAGATCAGGTTTAAGTTTAGAAATATATAGCGATACCTGAATGTGGAGAGAGGAAATGTCTTGATTACTATCTAGAATTGAAAAGTGTTGAGGTAAAGAAGTTTGAGAGTGTGAGCGAATATTAGAAAAGGAAGGATTAGAAAGAGGAAGGGAAGTACGAGGGGAGAGACCTTGGTGTTCGGAAATGCGTGTCCTGAGAAGACGGACAGTGGAACCTAATATAGCCCTTCTGGCAGGAGGGACAAGTAAATTTATACACCACTGACGACTTAGGAGGAAACGGAAGTGAAGATTTGTAAGGGAATAGAGTAGAGATTTTGAAAGAAGGAACGAAAAGAAAAATGTATGTCAAGATGAGCAAAGAAATGTGATAAGGTCTTAGGAAGTTTGGGAGTTATGGAAACTGTGAAATGGTTGAGATAGGGAACAGAGATATATATTGTTTTCTTAGGAACAATATAGACAGGAAAGGGAGGGTGATAGATTTTTGATAAGAACTTAAAAATGATAAGATACTGTGTTAGGAGGGAAGATATGGGAGGTAAATAAATTATTTAAAAAATTAAATTCAGAGTGAAGAGAAAGATAGGAAGAAGAAATACTGTAAGCACGATGTAAATAGGTCAATATGGTGTTGGTTATATACTTAAAGGATGTAGAACTATAAAAATTAGGTAACCATGGGAGTGGAAGAAGACTTACGAAAGACAGAAGTGAGAAAGGAGGAGGAGGTTCGAGTGATAGAGACATCAAGAAAAGAGAGTGTATTATTTTTTCTTGTTTTAAGGAAAACTTGAATATTGGGGTGACAAGAATTGATGTAGTTTCATCTCTTCTTAGACTACATCAATTCTTGTCATATATATATATATATATATATATATATATATATATATATATATATATATATATATATATATATATATATATATATATATATATATATATATATATATATATATATATATATATATATATATATATATATATATATATATATATATATATATATATATATATATATATATATATATATATATATATATATATATATATATATATATATATATATATATATATATATATATATATATATATATATATATATATATATATATATATATATATATATATATATATATATATATATATATATATATATATATATATATATATATATATATATATATATATATATATATATATATATATATATATATATATATATATATATATATATATATATATATATATATATATATATATATATATATATATATATATATATATATATATATATATATATATATATATATATATATATATATATATATATATATATATATATATATATATATATATATATATATATATATATATATATATATATATATATATATATATATATATATATATATATATATATATATATATATATATATATATATATATATATATATATATATATATATATATATATATATATATATATATATATATATATATATATATATATATATATATATATATATATATATATATATATATATATATATATATATATATATATATATATATATATATATATATATATATATATATATATATATATATATATATATATATATATATATATATATATATATATATATATATATATATATATATATATATTATATATATATATATATATATATATATATATATATATATATATATATATATATATATATATATATATATATATATATATATATATATATATATATATATATATATATATATATATATATATATATATATATATATATATATATATATATATATATATATATATATATATATATATATATATATATATATATATATATATATATATATATATATATATATATATATATATATATATATATATATATATATATATATATATATATATATGTTGAATCCCAGATGGCTATTCTCTTAGGAGAAATCAAGCAACCAAACCGTTATTTTAAATTCCTAATTTAAAAAAATGAAGAGGAAGGAAATGGGTTACAAAACACTAGATAACGTAAATAAATATTAATGAGAGTGTGAAAGTTCGTCATTTCGCTGGAAACAACTTTATAACTTTGAATATCAATAGAGAACATCTAAAGAATGTTACTTCTCAAACTTACAAAAGGAAATTGTTAACTATTCAAACCAACGCATTGTTTTGCTTAACAAAGTTAATTCACAAGTTATTGCCACTTTTGCAAACTAATTAATTTTGATGAAATTTTGCACTAATTTTTATTGCATGCATTGAACCAACATTTTTTTTTATTAATATTGTAATTTTGTTCAAAATTTATATATATATATATATATATATATATATATATATATATATATATATATATATATATATATTATATATACTTATATATATATATATATATATATATATATATATATATATATATTATATATATATATATATATATATATATATATATATATATATATATATATATGGTCCATTTATGAAAGTAATGCGCATTTTCTGGGAATAATATAATTTTTGATCCTACCGGTACAAATGCTTAAAATTCTTAGAAATACTCTCCCCCATTATCAATACATTTGCGAAGACGTGTCTGTCACGCCTGGAAGGTACCCTGAAACTCCTCGACGGTATGCCTCTTAGGAACGTTGTGACATGTTTTTGGATACTTTCCACGAACTCCCAATTCTTTCCTTTCAGCTCTCTCTTCAAAAGAGAGGAGGAGCCGGAGCCCCCTCCCCAAATGTGAGAACAGTACACTATACAAGGGCTAATAAGACCCTTATATATTTGGAGTAACTGCTCAGAAGAAGAAAATTCTCACAACCTGAACAGAACTCTCAGCTTCTTACAGGCCGCTTTTGCAACCATTGTGATATGTGGTTTCCAAGACAGTTTATTGTTTATGTCTAGACCAAGAATGCTAATGTTACTTACAGATGAGACGTGAGAGCCATCGAAGATTATAGGAAAGTTTGGAGGTGTCTTTGAGAGGCAGGTGTGAAGAAGTTGAGTTTTTAAAGAGTTAAATTCACAAGGTTCCTATGACCCCACCAGAAAATCACATCCAGATCGGCAAGAAAAGAATCGGAAAGTTGAAGACGAGAAGCAACTCTAGAATCAAAAGAGGGAGAAGGTTTGAAATGAGTAGAAGAGAGAAGAGTTGAGTCATCAGCATAAGAGTGAACAGAGGTAGAAGTGCAGTAGAGAAGATCGTTAATGAAATGTTAGAATAAAGTTGGAGATAAAACAGAACCCTGAAGAACATGACAGCTGACAGAAAAGGTGGAGGAGGTCGCTCCATCTACAAGTGTCGAATATGGAACTATCTGAGAGAAAACTAGACAAGAGTAAGCAAAGAGAAGGAGGAAACCCAAAGGAAGGGAGCTTGGAGAGCAGCGACGCGTGACATACCCGGTCAAAAGCCTTGAATATGTCAAGCACCGCCACACATGACTCCTCGAAGTCCATAAGGGCAGAAGTCCACAGATCAGTAAGATAGGATAGTATGTTACCAGTTGACCTCGAGCATCGAAAGTGATGATCTGAGAGAAGAGAATGAGACTGCAAATGATCCAGGAAATGAGAGTTAAGGAGAGTTTCAAAAAATTTAGACAGAACACAAGTGAGAGCTATAGGTCGATATAGTTAGAAGGGTCAGAGCGGCTACCTTTTTCGGGATCGGCTGAACAAATGAACGCTTCCAGCATAGAGGAAAAGTATTAGTATTAAGGCATAGAGAGTAGAGCTGAACGAGGACAGGCGCTACCTCGGAAGCACACTTCCTCTGAACACGAGGAAGAATACCATCCGGTTCATTGGCCTTCCTGACCTGACGTTCATTTTTCAGGATCACATGCACCCGATCATGAGTTATTACAGGTAGAGACATGGGGAACCTGAGAGGAGAAGGAGTAGAAGGAGTGATGCGATAATCGAGCAGGGTGGAATTAGATAAAAAAAAAGAGGCCGAAGAGATTAGCCTTTTCAGAGGGAGTATTAGCTACAGAACCATCAGAGCGAATAAGAGTAGGAAAGGCAGATTTACGCAAGTTATTAGAAATAATTTTGACAAAAGTCGAGAAATTTTTATCAGTAGGAGAGCCATGGAGATTAGCGCACTTCCTTTTTTTAAAAGTACGCTTAGTCCGTCGAAGAACATCCCTGCAACGATTCCGAGCTGAATGATAATTAGCAAGAGTGGTAGGAGAAGGAGAGTTTTTCCATTCACGATAAGCATTGTCTCTCTCCCGAAGGAAAAGAGAAAACTTGTCATCGAACCATGGAGTATAAGGAGAAAAAAATTTAGTTGAAGATGGAATGAATCTGCCCATCACATCAAGGATCATGACCCCTACCTTTTCAGCAGAGACAGAAGCATCCCTCGAGACAAAGCAAGATTCACTTCAATGGTAGTTAGCAAAGAATAGACGTATTGCCCTCTAACTAGCTCGATTAAAATGCCAGAAAATACCTTTAGGGTATGGTGAAGCTGTTGGAGAGAAAGCATTATAACTAAAAGCTAAAAGATTATGATCAGATTTACCAATAGGAGGAAAAATGGGGTATTTATATCTAGAAGGAGTAATGGTGAAGCATAAATCAAGTGTATTCAAGAATTGGTTAGGACGATCTGGAATGTGTGCGGGTTCCCTAATCAACTACTCCAGATCGTTAAGAATGCTGACTGATTTGGCCTCCTTCCCACCTGAATCAGTGTGAGAGGAACCCAACCACTTAGTGTGGTGTACGTTGAAATCCTCTAAATAGATGACTTCAGTATTTGGATGAGAAGAAGTAACAGTCTCGTGAGAAGCAGTAAGATATTGATTGAAAATATTGACATTGAAAATCTGTCCCATTAGGAGAGCAGTAGCAGAAACACAAGATAATTGTAGTAGTAGGAAGACAGATTTTAAGCCATAAAAGATTCTAAATTTACGAGATGTGTCACAGGAGTGTTAATGTTAATATAGGCACATATTTAGACGGAAATTGTGAAAAAGTTGTAGTTAGAAACACTAAGATTGCTAGAGAAAGAATCCCTGTCCAGCTGGGTCTCAGACAGAAGCAAAAGGTTAGGACGAGAGTTAGTGAGGTGGTGTTCAGCAGAGGAAAAATTAGATCTGAAGCCACGAACGTTAGCAAAGGTAATAGAAAGCCCTCTTCTACGCCCAACCCCACGACCACTCAAATTAGGCATTCATAGAAACACACACGCATGCATGCACGCACGCACTCACGCAAGCACACAATATAGTAAACTAACATTAAAAATAATTAATTTAATATAATTATATATATATATATATATATATATATATATATATATATATATATATATATATATATATATATATATATATATATATATAATATATATATATATATATATATATATGTATATGCTCGAAGGGAACTGGCCTCTCGAATTCTATCATCACTGTGTAGCTCTAGCAGCATAAGGGCTGCCCTGATTTCGTCCGAATTTTGTGTGAATTCTGGAAACCTCACACCTACTCCTTGTAGAAATTTTGTCTCTAAACATCTAAATTTGAATCTAGAGAGTAAAACTGATATTCACTAAATTCGCCCCAAGAAAAAATCCTCATTTAATTAAGGATTCTATCATACTGGCATATTGAGCAATTTTAATGATATTATCTTAACCATTCGATATATATATATATATATATATATATATATATATATATATATATATATATATATATATATATATATATATATATATATATATATATATATATATATATATATATATATATATAGCTTCGATATTAAAGGTGATATATATTGTTACCGGGCGAATACCAGGCCCTAGCAACCACGAGTTCTTTCTTTTCATAGTCTCGGCACAAGTGAGGGTTAAATAAACAGATTGTTACATAAAATATTCATTTCACAAATTTATCAACATTACAATAAAATTTACATTAACTTATCAATAAATCACAGAACATATCACAGAATCAATAAATCTCACTTATCACAATTTATAAATTAACATTAAAAACTGAATATATACACAAAACGATTTCATCCAGTTTCTCATTTTTCGCTTGTAAACCGGTGCAAGAGTGCTTCTTCGTCTGTCGAGCACTTCGAGAGAAAAACGGCGCCTTCCAGCACGTTCCACAGCAGCCAGTACAAGAATCCCAAGAAATCACATCCTGTTCGCCTAGACCGATCACCGAATTCCCCAAGAAGGTCCTCCATTCGAGTCCACACTGTTGACCTGAATGCGCTTCCCCGCGCTCTTGCCAATTATCCAAATATTCCACAATCATTAAAAAACATCAGCAATTCGACGGCACAATTTAACCATGATTATAGATATAGAATAAAAAGTCTTCACTTAATCCATAAAACCATTATTTACAGTTACGAATACACAAACTAGCAAGGCAACATTAAATAATAACACCGGTCACTTTAAGTTACTCCACCCTCCATCTTATCAATAATCGAGTAGTCCTTTTTCTACTAAATTTTTACTCCAAAAGTCAACCTCGTTTTTATATTTTAGTTGGTTTTAGTATTTTCGAAACCAACCTATCACACTACTCCCCCCTCAAGAGATTGGATCTCCAATCTCTTAAAAAGAAATATATAAAATTCACTTCACTAAAATCAAACCCCCCTCACATTGCGCCTTCGACCATAAAACGCCCTACGGTCCACTAAATATTTTACCGGGCTAATACCAGGGCCCCAGCAACTACGGGCTCTTCAATGGAGTCTCGACGCAAGTGAGGGTAAAGTAAACATACATTAATTTATACGCATTATTATTAACAATTTACAGCACAGTATATCTTTTTGTAACTTTAATATCAAAAATTTAAACCCGAACACAAAATATACACATACACATTACACCAATCCGTATCTTCTTCCCAGCGTAGGATCTTCCACGTTCGTCGGTCTTCAGCGAGAAGCAGCGTCCTCCAGCCAGTCCCGCCAGCATCCAGTAAATCACACTTTCAACGCAGTTCATGCCGCAGTCAATGCAGTCTGGAAACACTACTCCTCCCATCAGAACGACGACCTTCTTTAACAATCCTCAGTCACAGTTTTCAACAAGCCATTACTAAACAATAATTTCACATTACCACATGTCGTTAAAACACTATACTGAATTCTGGTTCGACATAACAAGTTACAATACAAGCACTTTAATTTAACCATTCCTCCGTTAAAACATAAAACTTTAATTTTACCATTAATTACTTCGTAAACACTTAATTCCAATCATTTATCCAGCCACATTACCAACAGTCACTAAGCTCTTCCACGAGCTGTCTTCCATTCAAGTTTTCCCTCCCGTCTCTTGATTCAATCTGTTTAAACTAAATACTTTCTCCGATAAAATTATCTCTAGTTAGTTGGTTTACTTTTCAAGCACCTATTACACTACTCCCCTTCAGAGATTGGTCATCCAATCTCAAAAAGAAAAAAATACTTAAAATCCAATGGCTTAAATGATCTTTAAAAACCATCGAAGCCCTCACCTTGCTCCTTTGACCCCACGAAACCCCATGGAATCTATTTTGGAATCTATATTGAACTACAATCTATTTTGGAATCTATATTGAACTACAATCTATTTTGGAATCTATATTGAACTACAATTTATTTGGGAACTTTAATCATTAGTGGAATCTAGCGTTTCGTGGACTCATCCTTTAATTAAAAGCATCTGGGAGTCTGTGTCTTTAATTGTTAAATAACGAAGATTATTCGGGCAGCGGAAAGTCTCATAAGAGGATTGGAGGTGATCGGGAGGAGGGACGCGTTGCACGTTCGGGGTTTGGCACTCCCATCCTTTTACATTTTAAACTATTTTCTTATTTCTTTTCGAGAGGTGCAATACCATTGTTTGTGTTGATTGTCAATACTTTTAAATTTGTCAAGATTGTATTAAATTTATCATTTAGTAAGCCTTTTACTGGCCAGTTCAGTTGTTGCCTTGTTTCTCTCCACTTTTTGAGCTTAGTGTCTTTTTCTCCGAACCCTTCGTCTACCATCAAAGTTGTACCACACTGAATTGGATAAAGTTAGTGTCAAGGTTTCTCCTTCTCCTGTCCGTTCTGTTTTTTCTTGGGTGACGCTTCCTTCCTTTTGTCTCCTTCGCTTTGTCCTTTCTTCCTTTTGCAAGCTTTATTCGGGGATTTTCAAGAGACTTGGCTGGGATTTCCGGGGGAGAGTGCAGTTATCGCTGAAGTCCAACACAGACGTCCCGCAGTATAATACTGCAAGAACCTAATTGTAAACAGCCAGGGCGTTGGGCGTACTTTCAGCATTGCTG
>SEYY01021521.1:147500-150000 GCA_009176605.1 Armadillidium nasatum
ATATATATATATATATATATATATATATATATATATATATATATATATATATATATATATATATATATATATATATATATATATATATATATATATATATATATATATATAAATAATTATTATCCCCCATTCATTCTATCCAAAAAATTAATCAAATATTAAACAAACAAATTAGTAACTTTCAAAATTATTATACATCTACAACATTTCGCATTTAATAATTCAAGAAACTACGGATGCAGATGCGGATGTGGGTGTCACATACATCACTAATATATATATATATATATATATATATATATATATATATATATATATATATATATATATATATATATATATATATATATATATATATATATATATATATATATATATATATATATATATATATATATATATATATATATATATATATATATATATATATATATATATATATATATATATATATATATATATATATATATATATATATATATATATATATATATATTATATATACTTTTTGAGCATCCGGAGTGAGAACTTTGAGACTCTTCATAAACGAAAAAATTTGGAAAAAATTTCAGAAAGTTAAAATATAAAGACCCAAATTTCCTAAAACATCAAAATTTCAAAATTTATCATTTCTAAGCTTATATATATATATATATATATATATATATATATATATATATATATATATATATATATATATATATATATATATATATATATATATATATATATATATAATTCACTTATCACCTTTCCCACTTTCTTGGGGTGGTTTACGCCACAATTCCCTCACAAACATACCCATTCCTATATTTCGTTCCCTTTCACCACCGCTCTCCATCTCACTCTGTCCTCTGCAAATCTACTATCCTCTTCTAAATTCAAATTCCTTCCACCAAAAATTTCTTTCACTCCATCCATCCATCTTCATTTTTGCTTTTCCCTCCCCCTACCCCTCAGCCACCTCGGATCTAAGTATCTTGCCCACCATTCTGTCCTCATTCATTCTACACATATGTCCAAACAATTTTAGCACACCCTCCTCCGCTCTATCAACTACATCCTTCTTCCATCTTCACATCTCCCTTATCTTTCATTTCTAATCCTATCAATCCATCTCAATTTAAATATCGCACTCAAACCTTTCCTCGCCAGAGCATTTATCATCCATGTTTCACACCCATACATTAGAGAAGGCAAGCATATTCATTCAAACATTCTTTTCTTTATTTCTTTCGACAATTTTTCTTTCTTCCATACCTCTCTTAGCCCCCTCGACACTTTCATTTCCTCTACCATTCTATTCTTTATTTCTTTTTCCGTCCTACCCTTACCTTCCACCAATATCTGAATCAGAAAATCATTGTATAGTTTGGAACAATGAATAACACTGAGTATTCATGTCCTTGTATTACACTTAGAGCAAAGTCAATGGATGACCGAAGAGGAATAATTGATAGTTGTGCCATTAACTTAAATGATGCCAATACATATTATTATTTGTCTGAATAGATTTAAACGATTAAGTTACGTCGTTGTTCTTGTGAATTCGACATACATATACATACATACACACATACATGAAATTTCCATACAAAACACACACATACATACATACATACATACATACATACATACATACATACATACATACATACATACATTTGGGAATAATAGTTGTTGGCCTGATTGTAGACTCGAATGAGTCTCAGATATTTGGTTTTTGAAGACTAAAAGTTTCTTCCTTCATTTTGGCAAAGAGGTTATTGACCGAAGATTTATCTGCTCCGAGCTATCAAAAACAATCAAGGGAAAAAAGTTCTTTTTCGGAAGAAAATGAAAAAAAGGAAAAATTTTTTGAGAGAAAAAATGAAAAAAAATAAAAGAGGAAGATGTTATAACACACTTGGGGGGTGACGTTTTGTTGGGGGATGGAGTTGTATGTTATGGTAGAGAACTAAATAAATCTACAAAATAAATTGCACATCCACACTAAGAACAGAAAAACATTTTTTTTCTCTCTCTCTTTAGTGAGGAACTCAATTTCAAGAAAAAGAAACGAAGGAAAGGATTTAGATTCAAGTAAAAGATTTATTTGTATCGAAATTTCATGAACGAATTGATATTACGTTTAAAAAATTGATTTGAATAATGAACTTCTATTTTTGTTCATTATATTAAAGAGAAACATTCCAAAAATTTTAAGAGTTTCAAGAGTCAACAAGATCTTGAATTGAAGAAATTTTAAGGAAAACTTAGTCTCTCAAAAACTTAAGTATTTTAAAATCTTTTTTAAAGAAAACTGTAATGCTGATATATATATATATATATATATATATATATATATATATATATATATATATATATATATATATATATATATATATATATATATATATATATATATATATATATATATATATATATATATATATATATATATATATATATATATATATATATATATATATATATATATATATATATATATATATATATA
>SEYY01021521.1:157500-165000 GCA_009176605.1 Armadillidium nasatum
TATATATATATATTTTTCAACGTAAAAATATGAGAATGTTGGAAAAATAAAGCTTTTTTTACACCACTGTGAAATAGGGGTTCAACCAACAACGTCACAACCAAAGTCGAATAAGGAAAGTTGTCTATAAGTAGTACACCATCTCTTCTTTCATGCTGTGTTATTTATAGTTATATTGGTAATTAACTCCATAGAGGATAAGAACTTCCGAAGTGAGGCTTCTTGATATGTCACTATCGCCAACTTTAAAACTTTTAAACCACAACTGACATGTAGGAGTTCATTCAAAAAGTAATGGAGAATATGTTGTTTTATAAAGTTTATGAGGTTAATTTCTGAAATAACTATGAATGACACACAGGCCGATAGAAGAGATGTATAAATAATGTATTTTTCCTTTTTAATTTCAGTTATTTGAAATTTTTTGTTTAAAACGAACGTAGAACATTTGAACTTTCTTCCGGTTTTTCAATGATCGCAACGATGTTACGAATAGAAAAATCTTTACTCTTCTCTTGGAGATTCAGATGTAAAGTGGATGACAGCGATTCAGTATTCTCAAATGCGAAAGAGGATCTTGAACAGATTTTAAAATATACTTTAAATTCCAAGCATTTCATAAAATCGTAAAGAAAAGAGGCATTTTAAAGCATTTGAGATCCGTAATTAAACATAATTCTTCTCCGTTAATGATTCTGTAATTGCCAATAGCGAAAAGAAATGTCGCTGTAGAAAAAGAGAAATCAAATTTTTTATTTATTTTGGCTTGTTGAAAGAATATATTTTTTTTAGTGAATTAATTTGACAAGAGGAAGATTAAATTAATTTAAAAGAAGTTAAAAAAGAAATGCATCACCCAGTAGAAAGAATATATTTAAAACGTAACACCTGACATGTACTACACGGCTCTTGAAAGCATACACCTTAAACATAAATAGAGAAAGTAAAAATTTCAGTATAAATTTTATCAGAATTTAAAAATAGGAATGAGCAGAGAAGTTAAATTTGAGGTCAGAGACGGCAAAAAAAAAATAAAATAAAAAAATAAAAAATAGAGAAAAAAAAGGTATACAGTGTAGAAAGACGAATACTGGAACCCACTCTTACTGTAACTCTTAAGAGTATATTTTAATATATTGTTCTTTAGTACTTCCATTATTATATATATATATATATATATATATATATATATATATATATATATATATATATATATATATATATATATATATATATATATATATATATATATATATATATATATATATATAAAACAGAAAAATTTTTCCGAACGCCCGGAATCGAACCATCGACAACAGCATCGCCGTCAGACAATGTACAGAAGACTCTGCCACAAAGCTATGCCGCCTTCCCAAAAGACGACATAGTAGAACTGTCTTTAAGCTCTTCTGCTTCGAATCACTGTAGCAACTTGATACCAATTATAATCCATAGGAGGTTGCTTGGAATCCCTACTAGGGCTACTATGGCATTCTGCTGGGAGCTCCTCGGGTTACAGAAGCAACCAACAAAGTCAAGTAACTCCAACATGGGCACAACTGTTGCGGCGAAATTTGCAATATAAGACATAGAAAAATTTTACGCACACCAGGCCTCGAACCATTAACAACAGCGTAGCCGTTAGACAATATCCAGAAGACTCTAAATGCGACGCTGCTGTCACTGGTTCGAGTCCTGGCGTGCGGAAAAATTTTTCTCTGTCTTACAATGATAATTTCTTCTCAACAGTTGTTGTACCCATGCTGGCGTTGCTTGACTTTGGTAGGTTGCTCTTGTAATCCTGGAGCACCCAGAAGAATGCCATAATAGCCCCCGTAGGAGATCCAAGCACTCTCCTATGTATTATATATATATATATATATATATATATATATATATATATATATATATATATATATATATATATATATATATATATATATATATATATATAATAATAAAAATAAAAAAATAGGGGGAGGACGTAGCGCCGTCCGAAGCGATGAAAGTACCCTACATTGGGCTTAACCCACGGAGTGATAGGATGGGTTGGACCATTCCGTTTCCCTCCGTTGCCCCTTGGTTCGTTCCTTTTCGCGTTTCATCTTCCCAGAGGGTCTCTAGTTTATCCTTGACTTACATTGGAGTCTCTATACTATCACCAGCCTTCCCCTTCTACCCATATATTCTACAAATTTACAAGCAAGTACACATACTTTACCTTTTTAAAAAATAACTATCACAATGGCGAAACGAAAAACTGCCTCGGAGAAACTTGGATGGGCAGCTTCCAAACATAGCCTCTCATCCATCCCTTCCCCCATCACCACTTGGGAATTTGTGGCCTCCAGTGATGGGGTTGGTGCCACCAAGACCTTGAAGCCGACTTGTCCTGGTGCACGGTCTTCTTTTTCCATTAACTTCTGCAACATTCGCTGTCTCTTTTCTAATTTCCACTTTGTCGAACACCAACTCTCTTCTTCTAGACCTCATCTCTTATTCCGAACTGAAACCCAGGTGTCTGAGTGCTCTGACAACAAACCCTACTCTGTTTCCTCCTACTGTCTCTATCCTAAATTTACAGCTAAAGGCGGATGTTGCGCACATGTGAGCAACGATATTGTCTGTTTTCGTGTCTCTAATTTGGAGTCTTCTGAATTATCTACTTTATGGCTTAAACTTTCTTGCAACTCTACAACTAAATTTATCTGTTCTGTCTACTTATCTCCTAACTCTACTGACTATCTAAAATTCTTCGACTATCTTAACTCCACAATAGAGCACATTCTTTCTTCTTCTCCTTTCTCCGAAATCATCATTTTAGGTGATTTCAATGTTCACCATCGCCAATGGCTTTCATCTAGCTCTCATGATCCAGCTGGTGAACTCGCCAACCACTTTTCTATCCAGAACAACCTTGAGCAGTTGGTGCATCGATCTCCTTACCTGTGTCCCTGATCGCCTTGGTGATGAATCCAACATACTAGATCTTTTCCTAACTTCTTATCTTTCCCCTTATGCTGTTAAACTCTTTCCTCCAGTTCTGTTTCTTCAAGCCTTCAGCAAGAACGGCTCGCACCTTCGGCGAGGAGATGTTTCTGGCATTGCGGTGCCACTAATTGGTCTGACTTGCGGTTGTACTTTTATGATTTCCCATGGAATGATTATTGCTTCCGTAGAAGGGGTCCCTCGGAATGTTCAGAAATCATAACGGAGGTTATTCTCTCTGGGCATGGAGGCGTACATTCGATATTCTTTCCCTTCTACTAAACCTAACAAACCTTTGTTTTACTCTGCTTGTTCTTGTGCTATCCACCTCAGGGATGCTGCCTTCAGTGATTACCGTCATCTTCAAACTCTAGAAACTTAAGCAACTCATATTTCATCCCGGAATCGTTCAAAATCTATTCTTCGTGACACTAAAAACTCATTTCTCCGTAGAAAATGCAATAATCTTTCTGATTCTTCTTCTTCACGCCCTTTCTGGCAATTTGCAAAAAATGTCAACTCTAACTTTGCTTCTTCCTCTCTTCCACCTTTAGTATCTTCCGACGGTACAACTGCCGTTTTACTTTCTTCTAGAGCTGAGCTCTTCGCTCAAACTCTTGCCTCTAATTCAAACTTAGACGATTTCGGAGCTGTTCCTACTCCTTCAACCTCCTCCAACTCATTTATGCCTAAAATTGTAATTTCTTTTGAAGACGTCATTTCTGCTCTCTCTGAGCTTAACACTAAGAAGGCGTACGGTCCTGATGGTATTCTTGCTGTGGTTCCTTAGAGTTTGCACCCTGCCTTGGTAAACTATTTCGTCTCTGTCTTTCTATATCAACTTTCCCCTCTTGTTGGAAACGTGCGCTCATTCAGCCTGTGCTGAAGAAGGGGGACCTCTCTCAACCCTCTAACTATCATCCTATTTCTTTAACTTCCGATCTTTCCAAAGTTTTCGAATCTATCCTTAACAGGAAGATTTGAAAACATCTCAATTCTTCTAATCCTATCTCTGATCGATAGAATGGCTTTCGTAAGAAGCGCTCTACTGGTAATCTTCTTTCCCTTCTATCTGACTCTTGGTCTTCCGCTCTTCGGCATTTCGGTGAATCTTTTGCTGTGGCGCTGGACATATGAAAAGCTTTCGATAAAGTCTGGCACAAAACTTTGATTTCCAAACAAACTCTCTTTCGGTATCTATCTTTCTCTCTATGACCTTCTTTCTAATTTCCTTTCCGATCGTTCTATAGCAGCTGTTGTAGACGGCCACCGTTCATCCTTTAAATCTATTAATATTGGTGTTCCTCAGGGTTCTGTCATATCCCCAACACTTTTTCTGTTTTTCATTAATGACCTTCTATCTGTTACTTCATCTCCTATCCACTCCTATACAGATGACTCTACCCTTCATTATTACTTTCAATTTGAAAGGCGCTCCTCCCAACAGCAATTAATAGATGCAAGGTGGGTATCTTTGGAGCAACTGACCTCTGATTTTTCTCTATTTCAAATTGGGGCAGAGAAATGATGGTCGTTCTCAATGCCTCAAAAACTCAATTTCTCCATATTTCTACTCGACACAATCTTCCACACAACTATGATATCTTCTTTGAAAACACACAACTCAAACCTTCATTTCTCCTTAATATTCTCGGTATTTTTTTCTCACGTGATCCTTCTCGGAAAGATCACATTATTTCTCTATCTAAACAAGCTTCTAAGAGGTTAGGTGTTCTGAGGCTCCTTCGGAATTTCTTCACTCCACCCAAGTTGCTTGCTTTGTATAGGGGTGTTGTTCGCCTCTCACACATCGGGGGTGGTTCCACACATACAGCTCTCTTTGAGAAGGTGGAGTCTAGGGATTTTCGTCTTATCAACTCTTCTGCTCTCACTAATTATCTCCAGTCTCTTTTTGCCCGTCGAACCGTTGTCGTCACTCTCTCTATACTATCGCTATTACAATGAACACTGCTCTTCTGAACTCTCAAGTCGTTCACCTCCTCCATTGAGAAGGGCTCTTGTTACATACCTTTCTATACAATCTCATCCTTACTGTGTCCAACCCCAGACTTAACGACTATACACAATCTTACATGTACTCTATTGGTAAAGTTTGGAACACACTCCCTTCATCTATTTTTCCAGCTTCCTATAACTTACACACCTTTAAACGTCATATATCTGGACATGTCGGCCTTTTAAATTGACCCGATTTCTGGATTGTTCCCTAACTCTCGTGGTAACATGGTAGGCCTCTGGTGTTTGCCCACCAGATGTAATTTAAAATATATATATATATATATATATATATATATATATATATATATATATATATATATATATATATATATATATATATATATATATATATATATATATATATATATATATATATATATATATATATATATATATATATATATATATATATATATATATATATATATATATATATATATATATATATATATATATATATATATATATATATATATATATATATATATATATATATATATATATATATATATATGTTATTCATTATTTTTTACTACCATTCTTTCTTGGCGTAACTGTTAATAAAACATACTTTATATGCCATTTAAAATTTTTGCATAATTTATATGAAGGATATATATATATATATATATATATATATATATATATATATATATATATATATATATATATATATATATATATATATATATATATATATATATATATATATATATATAATATATTATAATTATCGTACAGTTAGTGGTGTCACCTTTTCTCATTGAACTTTTTATACTATCTTGTCAGTTCTGAAGAGGGATTAAGGTTAACAAGCCGTAACGTAAATTGTGCTTTCTAAATCTATCATCTTGAAAAGTTTATCTTTTTAATGAAAGTGGTTTTTAAAAAATTGTTTAAATATACGGAGCATGAGCTGTTATATATATATATATATATATATATATATATATATATATATATATATATATATATATATATATATATATATATATATATATATATATATATATATATATATATATATATATATATATATATATATATATATATATATATATATATATATTAGCTAACAAATTATTAATATTTTATTTTATTAATAGGACCTACTGAAACATTTTAAAATTTTAATTTTACTTCTGAATAAAATATAAAAATGAAAATGAAATTATTATTATTGTTATTGCTTTTGTTATTTTTATTATTATTATGCTTAGTATTGTCTTTACTTTTATTACTGATAATTCTATTAATACTTTTAAATTATTGCCGTAATTGAAGTTAGCTTTGGAATCAGTACTATAAGCCTTATTACTGTTTCTATTACAATTTTTATTATTATTATCATCGTTATTATTATTATTATAGTTGTTAATATTATCAGTACTTCCTTTCTATAATTATTATGATTATTATTATATTATATTAACGATCATTATTATATTTGTGAATATCTTCTTCCTCTCATTATTATTATTATTATTATTATTATTATTATTATTATTATTATTATTATTATTATTATTATTATTATTGAATTTGTATTGTTATTACTATTTTCACTATTATTAATTTTTTAGGATATTTGCATTTTAATTAGCATTATCTTTATCACTCATTTTGTTATATGCGCCATTTTAGCATTTACTTTTTAATAATAAAATTAAAAAATTTATTTAACTACTAATCTTTGGGGCTCAATGGAAACCAATGTGTATCCCCTTAGAAGTCTCTTTTAACAGAACTGTACAGTCACTTCATTACTATTGTTATTATTATTATTTTTATTTTTTGTATAGTTAGTAGTATAGGAGCTACAAAATATTGTAAATTATAATGTAAGTTCAATGAATAAAGGATTTATGATTATGATTATGATTATGATTATGGTTATATATATATTAGGCCGTGTCGAAACTAATACTTTTGCCTAATTTATAAATTTCACACTATGTGGGGACTTCAGCATGATTTAACACTGTGTGTGAAATATTTCAGTTGTGCAATCCCTCTACCCCCTCGCCCGCGATCCCCCCATTTTGATGGAAATGGAGATATTTTTAAAATTTCGTCTTAAAATTCGACTCAGAAAAATCTACCAACTAATTAATGAATTCAATATTATAGGTAATGTTCTAAACACAGATCCCCGATGTCGCATAGTTTCACACTTTAACACACATGTACTTTGAGTATAAATCCGAAAGACGGCTTAAAAGACATTTTATTAGTTTCAATTTTGTTGAGTTGTATTATTTCGAAGTTTGGTTTTGAGTTAGAAAAAATTTTTTTACATCAATGTTTTATTAATGTATAAACAGAGAGGAATACTAATATGTACATCGCGGTGTGTTGCTTAGTGATAGCTTCAATAACTGAAACAGTAACAAGTGTTTGCGGTATTTTGTGATATACGTGAAACGCAAATGTCTTGTGTACAATATATTTTATCTATCTAGTATTATGTATAATTGAATATAATTTTATATA
>SEYY01021521.1:170000-172500 GCA_009176605.1 Armadillidium nasatum
CGTACGAAGAAGTCTTGAAAATTATAATAGTTAAATATATATATATATATATATATATATATATATATATATATATATATATATATATATATATATATATATATATATATATATATTTAACTATTTAGTCTTCAAGACTACTTCGTACGTTTAGCAGGAACACGAAACATATTAAGGGAGATGTAGTAGGGGGAACCCCCCTGAAGTGGTGAAGAAATCCTTCTAGGGCTAGGCTATATATATATATATATATATATATATATATATATATATATATATATATATATATATATATATATATATATATATATATATATATATATATATATATATATATATATATATATATATATATATATATATATATATATATATATATATATATATATATATATATATATATATATATATATATATATATATATATATATATATATATATATATATATATATATATATAATATATATATATATATATATATATATATATATATATATATATATATATATATATATATATATATATATAATATATATATATATATATATATATATATATATATATATATATATATATATATATATATATATATATATATATATATATATATATATATATATATATATATATATATATATATATATTATATATATATATATATATATATATATATATATATATATATATATATATATATATATATATATATATATATATATATATATATATATATATATATATATATATATATATATATATATATATATATATATATATATATATATATATATATATATATATATATTATATATATATATATATATATATATATATATATATATATATATATATATATATATATATATATATATATATATATATATATATATATATATATATATATATATATATATATGATTATTTAACCTAAGTAAAATTTTACCGTTTTAAATTTAATATATATTTTCTCCGTTCTAATAATTAAATTTCTTTAACATAAATTTACCTCATAATCTGTTTACAGGTTTTAATAATTACAGGTTTAATATTTTTAATATTGATTTTAATAGTTTTAATGATATTAATATTAATTATTTTAGTTTACTATATTGTGTGCTTGCGTGGGTGCGTGCGAGAGTGCGTGTTTAAGTGTATGGTTACGTGCGTGATTGCGTGTGTGATTGTGAGTGCACGTGTACTTTTTTTTTTTTTTTTTTTTTTTTTTTTTTTTTTTTTTTTTTTTTTTTTTGTCTAATTTGAGTGATCGTGGGGTTGGGCGCAGACGGGGGCTTTCCATTTCCTTTGCTAACGTTCGTGGCCTTCGATCTAATCTCGCGTTTTTTGAACACTACCTCACTACCTCTCTTCCTAACCTTTTGCTTCTGTCTGAGACCCAGTTGGACAGGGATTCTTTCTCTAGCAATCTTAATGTCTCTAACTACAACTTTTTTCAAAATTTCCGTCTAAATGGTGGAGTCTGTGCCTATATTAACATTAAGACTCCTGTGACACGTCTCGTAAATCTAGAATCTCCTAATTTCGACGTCTTATGGCTTAAAATCTGTCTTCCTACTACTACAATTATCTTGTGTTTCTGCTACTGCTCCCCTAATGGAACAGATTTTCCAGTTTTTTTTTTTTCAATACCTTACTACTACTCACGAGACTGTCACTTCTTCTCATCCAAATGCTAAAGTCCTCTATTTAGGGGATTTCAACGTACACCACACTGAATGGTTGGGTTCCTCTCATACTGATACAGGTGGGAGGGAGGCCAAATCATTCAGCATTCTTAACGATCTGGAGCAATTGATTAGGGAACCCACACACATTCCAGATAGTCCTAACCAATTCTTGAATACACTTGATTTATGCTTCACCACTACTCCTTCTAGATATAAATTCACCATTTTCCCTCCTATTGGTAACTCTGACTATAATCTTATAGCCCTTAATTATAATGCTTTCTCTCCAACAGCTCCATCATGCCCTAAACGTACTTTCTGGCACTTTAATCGAGATAATTAAGGGCAATGCGCCGCTTCTTTGCTAACTATCATTAGAGTGAATCTTGCTTTGTCTCGGGGGACGCTTCTGTCTCTGCTGAAAAGGTAGGGGCCGTAATCCTTGACGGGATGGGCAGATTTATTCCATCTTCAACTAAATCTTTTTCTCCTCAAAATCCATGGTTCGATGACGGCTGTTCTCTTGCCCTTCGTGAGAGAGACAGTGCTTATCGTGAATGGAAAAACTCTCCTTCTCCTATCACTCTTGCTAATTTTCATTCAGCTCGGAATCGTTGCAGGGATGTTCTTCGACGGACTAAGCGTACTTTCATAAAAAGGAAGTGCGCTGACCTCCATGGCTTTCCTACTGATAAAAATTTCTGGCCTCTTGTCAAAAATATCTCTAACAACTTCTGTAAATCTGCCTTTCCTCCTCTTATTAGCTCTGTTGGTTCTGTTGCTAATACTCCTTCTGAAAAGGTTAATCTCTTCG
>SEYY01021521.1:177500-185000 GCA_009176605.1 Armadillidium nasatum
ATTATTTGTTTTTCTGTTCTTGCTATATATATATATATATATATATATATATATATATATATATATATATATATATATATATATATATATATATATATATATATATATATATATATATATATATATATATATATATATATATATATATATATATATATATATATATATATATATATATATATATATATATATATATATATATATATATATATATATATATATATATATATATATATATATATATACTTATCCAGTACTAAAAGGAGTCTCAATTAATAAAAGAATACTATTTGCTAAGTCTTTGCGACGTCGTCAGCTAAAAGTTTAGTCATGTATCTCCCAAATTTATGGTAGTTATACGAGCATGTATACAATAATTACAGTATATATATATATATATATATATATATATATATATATATATATATATATATATATATATATATATATATATATATATATATATATATATATATATATATATATATATATATGGGTTCATTCGATCACCTTCTCATCTCCGTATCTTGTCCTTTCTCTTCAAATTTTCCGCAAGAACGGCCCTCGCCTTCAGCGAGGAGACGTTTCTGGTATTTCGGTGCCACTAACTGGTCTGACTTGTGGTGTACTTTTCTGATTTTCCATGGAATTATTACTGTTTTCAAGGGAGGGGTCACTCTGAGTGTGCAGAGCGCGTAACAGAAGTGATTCTACATTTTATGGAGGCGTACATTCCATATTCTTTCCCTTCTACAAAACCATGCAGAAGGGAAATTTATGCTTGTTCTCGACTATCCGCCACAGGGATGTTTCCTTCAGGGATTACCGTCGTCTTCAAACTCCAGAATCTCATGCAACTTATATTTCATACCCGAAAAGCGCAAAACTTATTTCTCCGTAACACTAAAAACTCATTTATTCGTTTAAAATGCAACAATTTTTCTGGTTCTACTTTCTCACACTTTTTCTGGAATTTTGCAAAAAATGTCAACTCTAACTTTGCTTCTTCCTCTTTCCATCCTTTAGTATCTTCTGACGGTACAACTGCCGTTTTGTCTTCCTCTAAAGCCGAACTCTTCGCTTAAATTTTTGCCTCTAATTCAACATTAGACGATTCCGGAGCTGTCAATACTCCTTCAACCCCCTCTAACTCATTTATGCCCAAAAATTAATGCCTAAAAATTTCTTCTAAAGACCTCATTTCTGATCTCTCTGAGTTTAACACTAATAAACCGTTCTGGTCCTGATGGAATTCCTCCTGTGGTTCTCAAAACTTGTGCTTCCAAGCTTGCACCCTGCCTTGGTAAACTTTTTCGTCTTCGTCTTTCTACTCCAACCTTCCCTTCTTGTTGGAAACCAGAGTTCATTCAGCCTGTACCCCTCTCAACCCTCTAACTATCGTCCCATTTCTTTAACTCTCATTCTCTCTAAAGTTTTCGAATCTATCCTTAACAGGAAGATTTGAAAACCTCTCAGTTCTTCTAATCTTATCTCCGATCGACAGTATGGTTTTCGTAAGAAACTCTATATTGGTGATCTTCTTTCCCTGCTGTTTGACTCTTTTTCTTCCGCTCTTTGACATTTCGGTGAATCTTTTGCTGTGGCACTGGACATATCGAAAGCTTTCGACAAAGTTTGGCACAAAGCTTTGATTTCCAAACTTCCCTCTTTCGGTATCTATTCTTCTCTCTGTGACCTTCTCTATGATTTCCTTTCGGTCGTTCTATAGCAGCTGTTGTAGACGGCCATCGTTCTTCCTTTACTCTTTTAATAGTGGTGTTAATCAAGGAATTGTCCTTTTCCCAACACTTTTTCTGTCTTTCATTAATGACCTTCTCTCTCTGTTACTTCATCTCCTATCTATTCACATACTGATGACTCCACCCTTCATTACTCTTTTCAATTTGAAAGGTGCCCCTCCCAACAACAGTTAATAGAAGCAAGGAAAGTAGCCTTGGAGAAGCAGATCTCTGATCTTTCTCGCATTTCGAATTGGGGCAGAGATGGTCATTTTCAATGCCACCAAAACTCAATTCCTCCATCTCTCTTCTCGAGATAATCTTCCACACAACTATGATATCTTCTTCGAAAACACTAAAATCAAACTTTCATCTCTCCTTAATATTCTTGATGTTTCTTTTTCACGTGAACTTTCTTGGAAAGATCACATTACCTCTTTTACTAAACAAATTTCTAAGAGGCTGGGTGTTGAGGCGCCTTCAGTATTTCTTCACTCCATCCCAGTTGCTTGCTCTGTATAGGGGTTCTGTTCGCCCCTCAGCATCTGAGGTGGTTCCACTCATACAGCTCTACTTGAAAAGGTGGAGTAGGGCTTTTCGTTTTATCAACTCTCCTGCTCTCACTAATTCTCTCCAGTCTCTTTCTGCCCAACGAATTGTTGCGTCACTCTCTCTATACTATCGCTATTACAATGGACACTTCACTTCTGAACTCTCTCGTCGCATACCTCTTCCAATGAGAAGAGATCGTGCGACTCTTCTTTCTACATAGTCTCATCCTTTCTCTATCCAACTCTTTAACCCCAGACTTAACCGCTATGCTCAAAATTATATGTATTCTACTGGTAAAGTCTGGAGCACACTCCCTTAATCTATTTCCCCATCTTCTTATGAGCTACACACATTCATATGACGTGTATCCGGTCATATCGGCTTTGAATTTGGCCAGGTTTCAGGTTTTCTTCTTAATTTTGGTGGAAATTTTAGTAGGCCTCTGGCTTTTGACCGCTAGAGGTGAAATATATATATATATATATATATATATATATATATATATATATATATATATATATATATATATATATATATATATATATATATATATATATATATATTTCATTTTACATCTGGTGGTCAATGACCAGACTCCTACCAAATATCCACCAGAGAAAGGAGAAAATCGGGATCCTGGTCAGATTAAAGGCAGACATATCCCAAGACACGGCGTTTTAAGGAATTGAAGTCATAGGAAATTGGAAAAATACATGAACGGAATATTATCAAGACTTTACCAGTAGAGTACATGTAAGATTGAGCACATCGCTTAAGTATGGGGTCAAAAAATTGGACAGAGAAAGGATGAGGCTGCGTAGAACGACGTGTCGCACGAGCTATTCTCAATGGAGGAGGTATGCGAAGAGAGAGTTCTGAAGAGTAGTGTCCGTTGTAATAGCGATAGTATAGAGAAAGTGACGCAACAATTCGAAGGGCAAAAGGAGATTGGAGAGAATTAGTAATAGTAGGAAAGTTGATAAGACGAAAAACCCTAGACTCCACCTTTTCAAGGAGAGCTTAATGAGTGGAACCACCCCCGATTTGTGAGGCGTACTCCTTACAGGGGCGAACATCACCCCTATAAAGAGCAAGCAACTGGGGTGGTATGAAGAAGTACTAAAGGCGTCTCAGAACACCCAATCTCTTAGAAGCTTGCTTAGAAAGAGAAGTAATGTGATCTTTCCAAGAAAGATTACGAGAAAAAAATACACCAAGAATTTTAAGGGAAGATGAAGGTTTGAGTTGTGTGCTTCTAATACAAGTGTTATTCATTTCTTTTATTCTTTCAAAACTAATCCTATTATGATTTGATAATCATTGTCAGCCGCCACAGGAACTCATTTCATATCTTTTTTCCCATCTCTTCGTAAATATTATATACTTAATTAATGAATACTTTGTAATTTAAAGTAAAATTTTGTAAATAATAGTTTGTGTTGAGTATGAACCTAAGTAAGAAAGTTTATTTAATTTACGGAATTTTAAAACAGTATGGGAAATTCTTTTTTGATTATTTTAAACTTTTTAATATATATATATATATATATATATATATATATATATATATATATATATATATATATATATATATATATATATATATATATATATATATATATATATATATATATATATATATATATATATATATATACAGTGGAACCTCATTACTCGAACTTAATCCGTTCTGAATTACAATTGTTCGAATTACAAAGCAGATTTTCCCATTGAAATAAAGGTTAAATCAATTAAATAGATCATGAACCCTCCAAAATTGCATTTTTTTATAATTATTTTTTATCGAAAGGCTTCTGAATTCACTAGAAAATGCTATTAATATTATTATAATTATTAAATTATAATTATATACATGTATTATAAAAATAACATATGAACAGGGTTAAGCTTAATGAAAAACACATGCATACGTATTTAAATATAAACATTTCACTTTACCTTTTTATTAAAATTTTTAATCGTTTTGTTTAAAACGCGTGTCTAGCCAGTTCGAATTACAAGGCAAAAAATTGCGAAAATTTCTGTTCGAATTATAAGAAATTCGAGTTAACGGGCGTTTGACTTATAAGGTTCCACTATTTATATATATATATATATATATATATATATATATATATATATATATATATATATATATATATATATATATATATATATATATATATATATATATATATATCGTGGGCAGAAGTAGAAATGACGTGATTGCACAAATAAAACTTCAAAACTACGTGTATCCATTGTTGTATCAATCTTCCTAATGCATCGAATACATGTAGTATTACAGGCTTTTCAAATTAGGGCCTTTCGTCTCGGACACCCATATAATATATATATATATATATATATATATATATATATATATATATATATATATATATATATATATATATATATATATATATATATATATATATATATATATATATATATATATATATATATATATATATATATATATATATATATATATATATATATATATATATATATATATATATATATATATATATATATATATATATATATATATATATATATATATATATATATATATATATATATATATATATATATATATATATATATATATATATATCTGCATTTCAATTTATTACGAAATTTCAAAAATGAGTATTTGATTTACATAAAAATAAATGAATAAAGATGTATAAGTAGCTGTTAATTGGGAGATTACTGACTATTAGTTTGTGAGGATCAAATTGAAATTCAATTTGAGGCAGTTCCAATTTCCTCTCAACTTTTTTTTTTTTTCTTTTTAGCAGTATAATATTGCTGAATAGTCATACTCTCTTTATTCTTTTTTTTTTTCTTTTTTAATTTTTAAGGTATTATTATTATATATATATATATATATATATATATATATATATATATATATATATATATATATATATATATATATATATATATATATATATATATATATATATATATATATATATATATTACATCTCTGGAGGTAAGCTAAGGTCAGAAAGCTTACAAATTTTCACCAGAATTGAGAAAATTTCGGAATCTTGTCAAATCAAATTAAAGGCAGAAGTGTGGTGAAAAAATAGATAAAGGAAGTGTGTTTCAGACTTTACCAGTAGAGTACAAGTTCGAATGAGCATAGCTGTTAAGTCTGGGGTCAGAGAGTTGGACAATGAAACAATGAGACTGTGTGGAAAGATGTGTGCACAGGCCCTTCTCAATGGATGAGGTATGTGACTAGAAAGCTCAGAAGAGCAGTTTTTTTTGTAATAGCGAAAGTACAGAAAGAATGTCGCAACAGTTCGAAGGACAGAAAGATACTAGATACTAGATCTAGCTTCTAGGCGCATTCGGTTTCCAAATATAAGAATAGATCATAGAGTTGTCAGTCCAAATGTCGCTCTATTATTTGAACCACAGTACCGGTTTGTTTTAATAACATTTTGTGTTCAACAATATAATTTATTTTTGTATTGAGAAAATGGCTAAATAATCAAAATGAATAAGTAATGAAACATTTACAGAATTTTTGATGAAAGTTTAAACCAAGTATAGTGATTCACCTTGTTGATGAGTCATTTTTTATTTAAACAAAGAATTATTCTGTTTAATATAAACTGTTTAAACCCAGATGGGACGCCGTCCTAATTTTTTTATATGAATATTACGGAAATTCAAATCTTCTTGCCTCTGCTACATGATGTTCATAGTATAAGTCATTTATATACAAGACACTAACTCTGAATTAAAGAAATAAAGGTCTCTTAATAATTAAAGAATGTAAGGTACTTAAATATTATTATCAATAGAGAAACTGAAACAAAACTGAAAGCTAAATTTAGGGAAACCTCTTTTTACGTAAAAATAATGAAGATATCAATAAATAATGAAAAGGAAAATAACAAAGTTCTTTAGATAGCTTGGCAAAAATAAAAACTCCGGAAACGAAATATTCTTTAAAAAGGAGATAAAAGTTGAGAATACTTAAAGAGATTCAGAAAAAAGAGAAAAAATTTAACCGAAAAAGGTTTGGCCCTTGAACGGTGGTAAACTGCAAAAAATAAAAATAAAAAATAGTATTAAAGGTTTTTGAGTTATTTGCAATCTGGTACATGTGATCTTATCAGATAACCTGACGAAGAAAATTTACTTATAGTGACTAAACATATCTCACTCACGATAAATATTAAGTTACAATAGTATAAGAAAAAGAGAATATTTTAAGCTCGCTCTCTCTCTCTCTCTCTCTCTCTCTCTCTCTCTCTCTCTCTCTCTCTCTCTCTCTCTCTCTCTCTCTCTCTCTCTCTCTCTCTCTCTCTCTCTCTCTCTCTCTTCTCCTCTCCTTGACTTTTTAAAATTTTTTTAATTTTATCGCAAGCACCCTGAGGACAAGTTTAAGAACCATAATTCATTATTATTATTATTATTATTATTATTATTATTATTATTATTATTATTATTATTATTATTATTATTATCACCATTTAAAGGGAAGTAAAAAATCTTCTTAAACAAGCAAGAAAATAAATGAAAAAGTTCCCTTATAAGAAAATGAGAAGAAAAAAAAAAGTAGACTTTATTTTAAGATCTTTCTTTGCTTTTTTTAAATCAGAAACTTAAAAAAAAAAAAGAAAGAAAGAAAAAGAAAGATTCGCTAAAAAAAAAAAAAAAAAAAAAAAAAAAAAAAAAAAAAAAATAATAATATATATATATATATATATATATATATATATATATATATATATATATATATATATATATATATATATATATATATATATATATATATATATATATATATATATATATATATATATATATATATATATATATATATATATATATATATATATATATATATATATATATATATATATATATATATATATATATATATATATATATATATATATATATATATATATGTATATATTTATTCTTTCCCTTCTACGAAACCATACAAACCTTGGATTAACTCTGCTTGTTCTCGTGCTATCCGCGCAGGGATGCTGACTTCAGGGATTACCGTTATCTTCAAACTCTAGAAACTGATGCAACTTATATTTCATCCCGGAATCATGCAAAACCTATTCTCTGTTACACAAAAACTCATTTCTCCGTTTAAAATGCAATAATCTTTTTGGTTCTTTTTCCTCAAGCCCATTCTGGCATTTTGCAAAAAAATGTCAAC
>SEYY01021521.1:190000-192500 GCA_009176605.1 Armadillidium nasatum
TAAAAATATGTGGCTCTTCAACCAACACAGGATTAAATATTAATGTCATGGAAAGAGATCAAACTAAAAGAAAAGATGGAACTGAATTGGAAGAACATTATGTTATTATAAAAGAACAAGATAATATTTACATGACTCATGTTACACCAGATTCTGCCAAGGCCCGATGCATTACTGATGAAATAATAACTTCCTTAATTGATTCTAATAGCAAGATTTCCCTTAAAGCTATTCTTTGCGATAGGACTCCAGTTAACACTGGAAGAGTTGGTGGAGTTTTGAGACTGATTAAAATATATTTGAAAAGACCGAAACAGTGGTTAATTTGCATCTTACTTGCAAATGAACTTCCATTCAGATACATTCGAAGTAATTGAAGGACATTCATCAGGACCAAAAACTTGTATTTAAGGGTACCATTGGAAATAAAATTGAAGAAGATGTAAATAAGCTGGAGATAGTTGATTTTGAACTTGCAAACAGCAACTTTGAAAAAAACATAATAATGAAAGTTTACTCACCAGGGTGGTTTTGGATAAAGTCACATCCAAAGGCAACTGATGGTGCACGTAATTTTTGGTACCTGATGTGCCTTCTTAATTAAAGACGTGGCCAACAAACATGCTATGCTTATTTAGCGTGTACTAAGAAACAACTCGTACTTTGCTCATTCTGAGAATGCATTACTTACAATGCTGCCGACACAAAAAAAAAAAAGAGATGAGATTTAGGTGTTCAGCAAATTATTCAAGCAAGAGCAAGGAATTTCAATGCAAGAGTTTTTGAACTGTCTAAAAACACTAAACTTTAATGCAGATGATTATTCAAACATGATAGATTGGAAAAAGGAAATAGTCACCCAGCCATCTGTTTTAAAGGATTTAACAACTGACGAAATAAAACAATTTGTAAATGAGAAAATTAACACTGTTTTATTTCCATGTCACGGCCAGGGTGAAGAGCATGCAGTAAATGTAGTTATACAAGCGTCACAAGTAAGAATTGGATATGAGAACAGACATGAGTATATCTTGAATTTAATACAGTCAAGAAAAGAACTTAAGAATTAGATAGCAAAAAACCACTGGCCCCAATAACTATTTAGATTAATAAAAATATAAATTTAAGAAGTTCGCTCGTGTTTTTGCTTATTGTTTGAAATTTATATATTAATAACTTTCTTTTATATTTTATTTATAATTATACCTAACGTATATATTATATATATTATATATATATATATATATATATATATATATATATATATATATATATATATATATATATATATATATATATATATATATATATATATATATATATATATATATATATATATATATATATATATATATATATATATATATATATATATATATATATATATATATATATATATATATATATATATATATATATATATATATATATATATATATATATATATATATATATATATATATATATATATATATATATATATCCTCCGGTGAGCAAAGGCCGGAGGCCTACCAATTTCCACCGGAGTTGGGAAGGATCTATATCATGGTCGATGGAGGCCGACGTGTCTAGATACACGGCGTTTGAAAGTATGTAAGTCAAAGGAAGTTGGGAAAACAGATGAAGGGAGTGTGTTCCAGACTTTACCAGTAGAGTACATGTAAGATTGAGCATAGCGGTTAAGTCTGGGGTCGGAGAGTTGGACAGAGAAAGGATGAGACTGTGTAGAAAGGCGTGTCGCACGAGCTCTTCTCAATGGAGGAGGTATGCGACGAGAGAGTTCAGAAGAGCAGTGTCCTGTTGTAATAGCGATAGTAAAGAGAGAGTGACGCAACAATTCGACGGGCAGAAAGAGATTGGAGAGAGTTAGTAAGAGCAGGAGAGTTGATGAGACGAAATGCCCTAGACTCCACCTTCTCTAGGAGAGCTGTGTGTGTGGAACCACCCCAAATGTGCGAAGCATACTCCATACAGGGGCGAACAACACCCCTATACAGAGCAAGCAGCTTGGGGTGGCGTGAAGTAATTCTGAAGGCGCCTCAGAACACCCAACCTCTTAGAAGCTTGTTTAGAAAGAGAAGTAATGTGATCTTTCCAAGAAAGATCACGAGAAAAAAGAAACACCAAGAATATTAAGAACAGATGAAGGCTTGAGTTGTGTGTTTTCGAAGAAGATATCATAGTTGTGTGGAAGATTGTGTCGAGTGGAGAGATGAAGGAATTGAGTTTTTGAGGCATTGAAAACAACCATGTTTTCTCTGCCCCAATTTGAAATAAGTGAAAGATCAGAGGTTAGTTGCTCCAAGGCTACCCTTCTCGAGTCTATCAACTGCTGTTGGGTGGGACGTTTTTCAAACTGGAAGGAATAATGAAGGGTGGAGTCATCAGCATAGGAGTGGATAGGAAGATGAGGTAATAGAGAGAAGTCATTAATGAAAAGTAGAAAAAGTGTTGGTGATAGGACAGAACCCTGAGGAACACCACTATTAATAGATTTAAA
>SEYY01021521.1:197500-202500 GCA_009176605.1 Armadillidium nasatum
CCAGGAGAGCTGTGTGTGTGGAACCACCCCAGATGTGTGACGCATACTCCATACAGGGGCGAACAACACCCCTATACAGAGCAAGCAACTGGGGTGGTGTGAAGAAATATTGAAGGCGCCTCAGAACACCCAACCTCTTAGAAGCTTGTTTAGAAAGAGAGGTAATGTGATCTTTCCAAGAAAGATCACGAGAAAAAGAAACACCGAGAATATTAAGGAGAGATGAAGGTTTGAGTTGCGTGTTTTCGAAGAAGATATCGTAGTTGTGTGGAAGATTGTGTCGAGTGGAGAGATGGAAGGAATTGAGTTTTTGAGGCATTGAAAACGACCATGTTTTCTCTGCCCCAATTTCAAATGAGAGATAGATCAGAGGTTAGTTGCTCCAAGGCCACTCTCCTTGCCTCTATTAACTGTTGCTGGGAGGGGCGTCTTTCAAAATGAAAAGAGTAATGAAGGGTGGAGTCATCAGCATATGAGTGGATAGGAGATGAAGTAATAGAGAGAAGGTCATTAATGAAAAGCAGAAAAAGTGTTGGGGATAGGACAGATCCTTGAGGAACACCACTATTAATAGATTTATAGGATGAACGGTGGCCGTCTACAACAGCTGCTATAGAACGACCGGAAAGAAAATCAGAGAGAAGGTCACAGAGAGAAGGATAGATTCCGAAAGAAGGAAGTTTGGAAATCAAAGCTTTGTGCCAGACTCTATCGAAAGCTTTCGATATGTCCAGCGCCACAGCAAAAGATTCACCGAAATGCCGAAGAGCAGAGGATCAAGAGTCAGAGAGAAGGAAAAGAAGATCACCAGTAGAGCGTTTCTTTCGAAAGCCATACTGGCGATCTGAGATAAGATTAGAAGAATTGAGATGTTTCCAAATCTTCCTGTTAAGGATAGATTCGAAAACTTTGGAAATAACGGAGGTTAAAGAAATAGGACGATAGTTAGAGGGCTGAGAGGGGTCCCCCTTCTTCGGCACAGGCTGAATGAGCGCACGTTTCCAGCAAGAAGGGAAGGTTGAAGTAGAAAGACATAGACGAAATAGTTTACCAAGGCAGGGTGCAAGCTCGGAAGCACAAGTTTTGAGAACCATAGGAGGAATACCATCAGGACCGTACGCCTTCTTAGTGTTAAGCTCAGAGAGAGAGCAGAAGTGACGTCTTTAGAAGAAATTACAATTTTAGGCATAAATGAGTTAGAGGGGGTTGAAGGAGTAGGAACAGCTCCGGAATCGTCTAAGATTGAATTTAAGGCAAAAGTTTGAGCAAAGAGTTCAGCTTTAGAGGAAGCTATATATATATATATATATATATATATATATATATATATATATATATATATATATATATATATATATATATATATATATATATATATATATATATATATATATATATATATATATATATTCAAAAGGGAAACATTTCCAAAAACAAATATGAATATTAAAAGTTAATTGGAATATATTTGAAAATTTTTTTAGTAAAAGAAATCCGATATTCTTTAACGAACAAAAATTATGGAAAAGATTTTGCAATTCTATTCTTCCAAATTCACAACGAACAATTTTGTCATCATCAATTAACAAAATTTTTCAATAAAAAAATATGTGAATCAGAAATTATCATTAATTTTATTACAGTATGATTCATTTTGCAATGGAGAAAAATTATTTTTTGTTTGGAAGGTTGTAGGTGGGGTTTGGAGTTGAGGTGAGGGTAGGTTTGTAGGGAATTGGAAAGTTTTTATCACGTCACTCACCCAGTAAAACAATATATATATATATATATATATATATATATATATATATATATATATATATATATATATATATATATATATATATATATATATATATATATATATATATATATATATATATATATATATATATATTATATATATATTTTAATTTTTATTTATTTAATTTAATTTAATTTATTTAATTTAATTTAATTTAATTTAATTTATTTATTAATAAAGTGGTTAGTAAAATGGATAGGGTTGGAAAAGGGGTGAGAATGAGGGATCATGATGGTATGTGGGATGCAAATGTGTTGATGTATGCGGATGATGTGGTACTTTTGGCTGAAACACATGAAAATTTGAAAGTATTGGTGGATGAGTTTGTAAAGGGTTGTGATGATTTGGGTTTAAGAGTAAATGCGGGTAAAAGTAAAGTGCTGTGGATGAAAAATGGGGAGGGAGGAGAGAGGGGTGTGGTTGAGGGAGATGATTTACAAATTAAAGTAGGTAGGGAGAAATTGGAGATAGTCACTGTATTTAAGTATCTGGGGGTGATTTTTGGAGAGGCTGATGTAAGTACGAGTGATGAAGTTGGTCATAGAATAAGAGAAGGGGAGAAGGTGTTAGGCGGTTTGAGGGATATTTGGGATAGAGGAAGGTTACCAAGGGAGATGAAGGTGAGAATGTTTGAGGGATGCTGTATACCGGTGGTTATGTATGGGAGTGAAGTATGGAGGTTGAACGCTAGAAAGAGGAAAAAAATAGAAGTTTTCGAAATGAAAGGTCTGAGAGCGGTTTGTGGAGTTAGTAGAAGAGATAGAGTCAGGAATGTTAGAATAAAAGAAATGTGTGGATGGAGAAAGAGCTTGGTTGAGAGAACTGAACAAAGTATGCTGAGGTGGTTTGGACATGTTTGTAGGATGAATGAAGAGAGATTGGCTAAAAAGGTATTTGTTTCAGAAGTGGAGGGTGTAAGAGATAGGGGGAGACCGAGGGGAAGTTGGATGAGTAATGTCAAGGAGCTGTTAAGGGATAGAGGAAAGAATTGGGAGGAGGGTGTGCGGTTGACAGAGGATAGGAATGAATGGAAAAGATTGGTGAAAGGATGAGTGTTTGGATGAATGTGGCCTGAGATAGATACCACATCACGATTGTGGGAAAGGTTGTAAGTAAAAAAATAATATATATATATATATATATATATATATATATATATATATATATATATATATATATATATATATATATATATATATATATATATATATATATATATATATATATATATTAATGTTTAATCTGTTCTACTGAATACTCTCAGTTGCCGCAACATCTTGACTGAAAAAGACTTCTAGAAAAATAAAATCCTACATATTATTATTAAAGAATCTTCTTTTCTAAACTTAAGAATTCTGATTGGTCAGAGAGACTTTAAAAGGTGTTTTGTTAATTTCTTGTTGATGAAGAGAGGCATTTTTTTTAATAAAAAAGGATTAAATTCTCCCAATTTGCATGAAAAGACCCAATCGAGATTTAAGAAATAGAGGTATTTCTTCTTCTTCTTCTTCTTCTTCTTCTTACTTCATAAAAAAATCATGTAAATTTGATTTTAAATTTACAGGTAATAAGAAAGAGATTTAAAATAAAATATTAAATTAAAAACAAGAAAAAGCCCTACGAAATTTTTTTCAATTTTCAATTTATATTTTTTCTTTGTTAAATATTTCCTATTTACATTTACTTTGCTTTAAATATTTTTAGATTAATTGCAAGGTCAACGAAAATAAGATATAAATAAATTTCTAATTTCTGCGTATGGAAGCAATTCAAATTTTTTAAAAAAAATTCTTTATAATTAAAACTGTAAATCTGTAATTTATATAAAATATAGGTTAGAATTTATGATTGGAAATATTATGCTTCATATATATATATATATATATATATATATATATATATATATATATATATATATATATATATATATATATATATAATATATATATATATTATATATATATATATATATATATTATATGATGATGAAAATAGAAAAAGATTTACCCTTGAGGAATACCACTATTGATAGATTTAAAAAGATTAACGTGGTTGCATTAGTGATGTCATCCGTATCCGCATTCGCGGAGCATCCGTAACAAAATTAACATCCGCATCCTCACTTGCAATAATTATATATCCGCATCCGCATCCGCACTTGACGAAAATTCTATATCCTCATCAGCATCCGCAAATGAGAAAATATGAAATGCGATCCATCACATTATTATTATACTATATATATATATATATATTATATATATATATATATATATATATATATATATATATATATATATATATATATATATATATATATATATATATATATTATATATATATTCATACAGAGATGGAATTTATGAAAATACTTTTCCATTTTAATTTATTCCCAAAATTCCAAGAGGAAAAAGTATTAATTAACGAGTGTCTCACCAATATCTTTAGACCCACTCTTCATTTTCCTGCTTTACCCAAACAAATAAAATACTTAAAACTTCTGTATATTGGATAACTTGCATCTCAACTTAATAGAAATATTCTTACTATAATTGAAGCTACAATCCTGCACCACCAGTTCATTCTCATAAATTATAACTCCCTCTCAGTTTATAGTTTCTTCAGACAAAAATAATCTCACACAATGCTTCTCAGATCTTCATTAATTTATTTATTTAAGTATACCAGCTGTAATGCGGCATATGTAGGCCAAACTGGTCTACAATTGAAAGTAAGGATTGATAAGCATAGAGGATTTTCCTTTAGAACAGACCATCCTCTTTGCTCTCCTGTACACTCTGCCATAAAAGACCATGGACATACCCACCCTTTTTCTTCATTAAATTTCTCTGTCCATCAATATGCATCTTCCTTTCTTGATAGTAGGATTTTGAAGTTTTATATATAAAAACTCATTGCCCATCTTTAAATGATCAAGCTTCTTCTACTGTCCTTTTCATCTCAATAATGAAGTCCTTTTTCCCAAAATGGTCCAGTCTTTTTATTTTTATTTATTTAATTTATATTTTGATTGTCTTTTAAAATAGAAATTTGTAAAATTTAGTTTGCGCTGAAGACGGACCAAGAACGGTGTTAAACATTCACAGATATATAATGTTTAATAAGAATAAATGTGTATGTGGAAACCCTTAGTATTTCCTTTTAACCTTTATAATTTGATTAAGGTTCACTAGAA
>SEYY01021521.1:207500-214628 GCA_009176605.1 Armadillidium nasatum
TAATGCCCATTGATTACCAAACACTAATAAATATGTTAAGTTTCAATGAACGTTATTTATATTCTTACAAATTTTTTTTATCTTTTTCAGATAAAGTCTAATTGCAAATATTTTTCACTATCTTAATACATTAATAATAATAATAATAATAATAATAATAATAATAATAATAATAATAATAATAATAATAATAATAATAATAATAAAGATGTCGACCAGAAGTAAAACTCACAATACCTCATTTGATCAGCCGACATCCTTTCCTACCTCGATGATCCCTTTGAAGACTGATGTCTTTCGTCATTATTTATTTGTAAGGAAATAGAGAAGAAATGAAATCGAAGGGCACAACAACAGCAAAAGATTGTTACAGAATAGTAGCAAAATATGTCGAACACATTTGGAATGTGTTTTCATTTCCTTATATATCGTTCGAGGCAATTGCTATGAAAGTTGAACGCTTGATAATGTCAGTTACCAAACTCAATAAAGTTCCAGTCAAACAAAGCAATAACATGTAGTGGTTTTGCTAGTAGTTCTACATATAGTAACTCTGATTCTCCTGACGACATTCACGAAAATATAGAAAGTGAAACAAGAACTGATTCATCTTTTCTTCCAGATTTCGAATTACAACAAAACAATCAAAACAGATTTACATATGATAAATTGTCTGTGACAGCAGAGAGATACCGCGTAAGTAGTAGGGCTAAAATTGAAATTCACATAAAAGGCCTCTTCAGTGGCTAATATTCCTTCTGCATGCTAATGAATTACCCTTTAGACATGTATCCCAAAATATTGATGGCAATACAGCCGGTCCGAAAAGCTTCGAAGGTTTGATCGGAAATAAAATGTCATGATTTAACGCAAGCAAAAATCGTTAAATTTACACCTGTGCAATGTGAAATTGAGGTTCCTGATGAAATAGTTAAAGATCTCAGTAATGTTCAAAAATGTCTCTACGAGATGTGCGTTGGAATAAAATCTGGCACCATTTCAAAGGAGCCGGTCTTAAAATCTCCAGGAGCTTTTCATCATGCAAGATGGCTCACAAGAGCTAATAGAATCCTCCGGTTATATGTTTCAACAACAAATCCAGAAAAAAATCTCCAGAGAAGTATATGCCCAGGTTGGTTCCGGATTAAATCACATCCAAAAGCTACAGACGGTGCTATGAATTTTTATTACTTCATTTCTCTCATCAGAAATCAGAGGGAGGAGCATCGAATAATCATGGAAAATGTTCTCAGGAACAATGCTTACTTTGCTCATCCAGAAAACATTTTGATTTCAATGATAACAGATCGTAGGGTAGAAATTAGAAAGACAGCTTTTGATCGTAAAATAAATGCAAGAAAAGAAAAGGACCAATAAGAAACTTTTACTTGCCAAATAATATTAACTTCAGTGCTATGCTTATACTGAGATGATCAACTGGAACAAGGAAACCGTCAATTCCCCACAACTCTTACAAGATTTTTCAAATGAAGATCTATTTCAAGCTATGATAAAACCCATCGAACTTCCTCCTATTCCTTGTCCCACCCAAGGGGTGGAACGTGCAATTATCTTAGTCACTAGGGCCTCAGAAGATCGAAATGGCTATGGAAACAGACATAAATATATTCTGAATGTCATAGAATCAAAGAAATCTCTGCCAACTTTTGAATACAAAGATCAATGGAAGTAATTGCAAGAAGTTTTGTAAAGGTAAGATACATATATTTGTATAATATAGTGTATCTAGCACTAGTGTTTATTCAAAAATAAATTCAGTTTCTTTTTAATTGTATTCCTAAATTAAACCCTATTCAGTAATGAAAATATCAATTTTTATCCATTTTTTCATTTTACGGGGTAGAATGCGAGGGGTATGGGGAGTCTCATAGCTCCAATAATTCCCAATGTCATACAGATATCCATAATGAGCTCCTGCAGAGTGTGGAATTAAGATACCAAATTTCGACCCTCTCTAATATATATATATATATATATATATATATATATATATATATATATATATATTATATATATATATTATATATATATATATATATATATATATATATATATATATATATTATTATATATATATATATATATATATATATATATATATATATATATATATATATATATATATTATATATATATATATATAATATATATATATATATATATATATATATATATATATATATATATATATATATATATATATATATATATATATATATATATATATATATATATATATATATATATATATATATATATATATATATATATATATATATATATATATATAATATATATATATATATATATATATATATATATATATATAACAGAGTTTGTTTTCACCCGAACCAGGAACCAAGCACATTATCAACAGCGTCGCTGTTTGACAATGTTCAAAAGACTCTCCCACTGCGTTATTCTTTCTTCCGAAAGAAAGATGAATCGCAGAACAGTTCTTAGATTCTCTGTTTTGATATCTCTGTGGAAACTGGTATCTATTAAACTCCGGAGAAGGATGTTTGGAACCCCTAATAGGATTCATGTTAAACTCTTGGGTTAAAAGAGTAGCCGACCAAAGTCAAGGAACCAGCACCAACATCGACACAGCAACTGTTGCGACGAATTCAGTAATAATAAAACAGAAAAATTTCATCTGCTCCAGGAATTGATCTCACTGACTAACAGCATCCAGTTAGATAATGTACATGAGACTTTCACACTGCTCAATAATATATATATATATATATATATATATATATATATATATATATATATATATATATATATATATATATATATATATATATATATATATATATATATATTATATATATATATATATATTAAAGCAACTTTACAAAATTGATTCAAGCTAAATTGCTGAGACTCTCCGAGTTCGTGAACTTAAGAACTTAATGTAAATTTACAAAAAAAAATTGTATTGTTGGGGTTCAATATTTCTGTGTAGTTGTTTGAGGGTAAAAATAGATAATACCCTAAAGAACGAATTAAATTTGAAAACAAAATAACAAATCGAAATAAAACGAAAAAAGAATATAAAAGAACAGTATCCAAAACAGCAATTACGGTATCAGCAAAAGAAACAATGACCAGGGCAACGGCAACGGCAACGGCAACGGCAACGACAACGACAAATGACAATTTAGAAATAAATTATAAAAATGTAAGAAAAGTAAAAAGTTAAAAACAAAACGAAGCAACAACAACAATAACAAATTGAAACGATGAAGTAATTTAAATTGAGAGTAAAGACAAAACGAAGGAACAGGAAACAAACCAACACGAACCAAAATTTATGAGCAATCTCAAGCATCGCGCCCGTGGGGATAAAATTCCAAAAATAGGCGAAAAACACTTCAAAAGTCGGTCTTATTTTGGGGTAATTGAGTGATAATGCTTGAATTCAGCGTCTTATTTTTTCTAGAACGACTCGAAGGAAGCGGTCTCTTCAATTTTGTTCTTTATCTAAATCGAAACTAGAAATTGGGAAACAAAAGGGAAAAATATTAGGAGTGGTAGTAGTAATGGACTAGAAGCAACACTAGTGGTAATCAAAACGTTGTAGTAGTAATAGTATTAATTGTAGTAGTGGCAATAGGAGTAGTAGTAGTAGTAGTAATAGTAATAACTGTAGAAGTAGAAGTAGGGTAAGGAGAGTAAATTAGTAATAATCGTAAAAGAAATAACAGTAGTGTGGTAATTACAATAGCAATTGTCAGTAAATAGTAATAGGGAAGGAAGTAGTTCCGTCCGAAATTCTGCAAGTAATCCCCACCCTAAATGAACATAACTCACTGAATGTTAGGTTTAGTTGTTACATTCCTCTGCAATACATTGCCTTTTGTTTCGTCCTTTTCGCGTTCATCTTCTCAAAGAGTATCTCTAGTGACTCTCGATCTTACTCTTGACTCCTTCTCACTCCCACCTCCCACACCCACACCCTTCTTTACATGTATCCCACTGACTTACAATCGCGTACCTGAACATTTTAATCAGTATAAATTAAAAATGGTCAAACATAAACCTGCCTTGGGGATGCTTGTTGGGGTGGCATCAAAACAATGCCCCTCTTCCACTAGTTCTCTTCCTCTTGAAAGTTGGCGACCTACGGTGTTAGGGTTGATGTTGCCAGGACTTCGTCGGTAGCTTATTCTGGTGCAAGTCTTTTTCATTAATTTCTGCAGCATTTGCGATCTTTATTCTAGTTTCCTCTTTATTAAACATCATCTCTCTTCTTGTTATCCACCGAAACTCAGGTGCTTGAACGCTGTGACAGGTAGCCCTTCTATGCTTCCTCTTACTGTCTTTTTTCCTCAAGTTTCAACTTGTAGTTTTCGTGGACTGTTTCCGTGGGAGAGATCCCTCAGAGTGAGCTGATTGCATAACCGAGATGATTCTCTCCAGCATAGAACGTACAATATATATTCTTTCCCTTCAAGAAAGCCTAACAAACCTTGATTTAACACAACTAGTTCTCTTGCTATTTATTCACCGCAAGTATTTATGCTAAATTCAGGAATTACCGTGTTCCAGACACTCATGCAACTGACATTTCATCCCAGAATCGAGAAAGTCTGTTTTCCGTAAAACTAAAAATGCTTATCCGTAGAAAATGCTTTATCTTTTCGATTCCTCTTCCTCGCCCCCTTTCTGGCATTTTGCAAAAAAAATGTCAATTATAACTTTGCTTCGTTTTCTTTTCATCTACTAGTATCTACCGACGACATAAAATGCCATTGCAAAAGCTAAACTCATTGATTAAACCTTTGCCTCTTATTTCATTTTAGGCGATTCTGGAGCTATTCCTCCTCCTCTAACCCCCTCAAATTCCTGGTATTAAAATTTCATCTAATGATATCATTCCTCTACTCTCAGAGCTTAACACTAAGAAGGTTTATATCCTGATAACATTCCTTTCGGTTGTTCCTAAAACTTGTGCTTCTGAGATTGTACATTGCTTTTCAAACTATTTTGTATCTGTCTTTTAACGTCAAACTTGACTCTTTTCTTTAAAAAAATGGGAATCCCTCTCAATCCTTTAACAATCATCTTATTTCTTTAACTTCTTTTCTTTCTAAAGTTTTCGAATCTCCTCAACCGGAAGATTTGAAAAGTCTCAATTCTTCAAATCTTATCCCAAATCATCAGTTTTACTTTGGTAAGGAACTCTCTACTGGAGATCTTTTTTCCTTTTTCTCTGTGATCTTTTTTCCCTTTTCTCTGACCCTTAGCCCTCTGCTCTTCGGAATTTTGGTAAATATTTTGCTGTAGCCTTAGACATATCGAAAGCCTTCGATAGTGACTGATGAAGCTTTGATTTATAAACCTCTCTTTCTTTCTATTTCTTTCTCTCTTACTTGCTTTCCAGTTTTTCTATAGCAAATGTTGTAGATAGTCATCTTCATCCTTCAAATTTATTAATAATGGTGTTTACTAGAGATCCTTTCTATCACCAATTCTTTCTACATTTCAATGACCTCTCTATTACTTCATCAATTATGCACTTTTATTCCGATGACTCCACCCTTCATTACTCCTTTCATTTTAAAGACACTCCACCCTGCATATATATATATATATATATATATATATATATATATATATATATATATATATATATATATATATATATATATATATATATATATATATATATATATATATATATATATATATATATATATGAGGGGCGGCTCGTGACGTGGTTGTAGGTTTGTGCAATCACCATTATATGCAACTAGCTAGTGTGCAAATGATATGTATTACTTTTTATTTATTAATTTTTTTAATAGGATTAGATATTTTATAAATTGCATCTTATTATAATAACACTACGGTGAAGCATTATTTAATGTAAAAAAAAAAAAAAATTATTAGTTATTCCATACGAAGAAAATACTGTATGGTTGCAAAAATTTTGTAAACTCAACTCTCCATCTTCTATTCATTTCAAATCTGCTCCCTCTTTTGCTTCTAGAGTTGCTTCTCGTCTTCAACTTTCAGATTCTATTCTTGCCGATCTGGATGGGATTTCCCGGTGGGGTCAAAGCAACCTTGTGAAATTCAACTCTTTAAAAACTCAACTTCTTCACATCTCCCTCTCAAAAACACCTCCTTTCCTATCCTCTTCGACTGCTCTCCCGACTCACATGTAAATAATATTAACATTCTTGGTCTAAACATAAACAATAAACTGTCTTGCAAACCTCATATCATAATGGTTGCTAAAGCGGCCTCTAAAAAGCTGGGAATTCTGGTCAGGTTGCGAGAATTTTTTTCTTCTGAACAGTTACTCCAAATATATAAGCGTCTTATCCGCCCTTGTAAAGAGTTCTGTTCTCACATCTGGGGGGGGTGCTCCGGATCCTCCCTCTCTTCTGGATAGAGTTGAGTCTAAAGCTAAAAGATTAATAAACTGTCCCCTACTTTCAAACTCTCTTGACGCCCTATCACTGTAACGTGACGTTGGCGCACTATCTCTTTCCTATAGGTACTACAATTGCAGGTGCTCGAGGGAACTAGCTTCTTGCATTCCTCCACCGTTGCATCGTCCTCGTTGCACAAGGGGTGCCCTGCTTTCGCACCAATTTTGTTGGATGTGGGAAACCCCAGGCTAGCTTGTTGTGGTGCCTCCTTCTTTCCAACCACCTCTGTTCTGTGGAACTCTTTACCAACATCTATTTTTCCTCCTGCATTTAATCTTCCACTCTTCAAGGCTTCCGTTTGTGCCCACTTGAGGGATGTGCATTATGTGTGTGTTTGAGTGAGTTTTCTTTCTATTTGTGTGCCCCCTCCTTGAAAAGGACTCTGACCTTAAATATATATATATATATATATATATATATATATATATATATATATATATATATATATATATATATATATATATATATATATATATATATATATATATATATAATATATATATATATATATATATATATATATATATATATATATATAAGCAAGGCTAATTATTTTATGTAACTTCTTGAAATCCAAAATCAAGATGAGAGAATTAAAAAATTTTCTTTTTTCATTAACTATGCATAAAAAGTTCAAGAGGGATATTATATATATATA
>SEYY01021522.1:5000-7500 GCA_009176605.1 Armadillidium nasatum
TTCTGTTAGGTGGACTTTGAATGGGTTTTTATCTTAACACTTTATTTTATTACAAACATCCCTGAATAGGCCTTTGTTCCTAAGAGGTGGTGATAACTGTATATATATATATATATATATATATATATATATATATATATATATATATATATATATATATATATATATATATATATATATATATATTATATATATATATATATATATATATATATTATATATATATATATATATATATATATATTATATATATTGTGAAGATGTCTGCGAGTGATTCCATATTCGTGATGCTTCTGACTGCGAAGAAAAAAAAATTGCTTCAATTGGGAAAATCGGAAACGAGCGACCCGATTGTCTCCAAATTTATAGTCTATTCTTCAGGTAAATATATACTAATAATATGATAATAATAATAATAATAATAATAATAATAATAATAATAATAATAATAATAATAATAATAATAATAATAATAATAATAATAATAATACGAATTTCAAGGAAATTTTGAAATATCGATAATAATAATAATCGATATATCAACAGTAATATATCAATATATCAAAGTAAAATAAACTGTGTAGATTTTTCTTTTTAGATTTCAAATTTATTACGATTTTACAAGTGTTTATATTTATTATAAGGTTATTGCCGAAGAGGTTTGTTATTATTATTATTATTATTATTATTATTATTATTATTATTATTATTATTATTATTATTATTATTATATATGCATGACACCTCAAACGTTTGCTTACGGGGCGTCAGCTTCTCGTAGCCACTAACCCGTGAGTGGTGAATGTAGTTAAATTATCCTATGTAGTAAAAATCGAAATATTATAGTTTCTTCATATATATATATATATATATATATATATATATATATATATATATATATATATATATATATATATATATATATATATATATATATATATATATATATATATATATAACAGAAGAGTCCCATTCAGCAGTTTTCAGAGCAGCCGTATTAGGTGGCGTAAAATATCGTTCAGTTCCATCGGATGAAAATTACTCTTTACGTGGAAACACTTTAAAAAAATACATTGAGGAAGACATCGAAAAGGGATTGATTCCATTCTTTGTGAGTAAAAAGCAAGAAGACAAACTTATTTTAAAAAAAATTTGCTATAAAGGGAAATTATCCACCGAAAGTTAATAAATTTATTTGATAATTAAATTAATGATTACGCAGCAGAAATTGCAGGAGATAGTCCTTTTAATTGTTATTTTAATTTTTGGATAAAAGAAATACAAATGAATGAAAGTTAAAGAACAAATCAAAATTATGCTTTTTATTTACATATTCTTCTGTTAATATCTAAAGAATCACGAGTAGATATAATGTGCTTTGCTTCAAGCACAAACATCTCAAAATATCGAAATACGAGTTGCTAATTGTAAAGATGGTTCGAATTTCTAAGTTACAGAATTTTCTGAGAACTGAAATTTTGATCCGCGCTGCTGAAATTATGTACTTTTTAATTAATGGCGAATGCACGTATGATTTTACTGGTATAATTATGGACACTAGTATTTAATGAACCTTCTTGAAAAAGGCAACATTAGGAGGGTAACCTCATCGGTCTTCTAAATGTTCATCTTTCAGGAATAATTGGAAAAAGCTTTTATTTAAGGTTAGTTACTTCCTTCATCCACTGTCAGTGTCCAGCTCCATTAGGCATGCTTTAGGTTAGATACTTCATAATCCATAGATAGAGTTGAACTCCATTTGGCCCAAGTCGGGCTATCTACTTTTTTTAATACAATTGTAGTTTAGAATTCGTTAAGCCTGCTCAGGATAGTATATTTTTAATTTAATGGCAGTGCTGAACTCGGTTATGCATGAGTCAGGTTAACACGTTTCTAATTCACTGGTAGGGTTAAAGTAAGTTAGACCTGTGTCAAGTTAGATACTTTTTTAATCCTATAACAGTAATCCAGTTAACAGTTAGATAATTAGAGGGTTAAGAGGGGTCCCTCTTCTTCGGCACAGACCGAATGAGGACACGTTTTCAGAAAGAAAGGAAAGTCAAAGTAGAAAGACAAAGACGAAATAGTTTACTAATGTGGGGTGCAATCTCAGAAGCACAAGCTTTGAGAACCACAGGAGGGATATCATCAGGACCTTACGCTTTCTTAGTGTTAAGTTCAGAGAGAGGAGAAATGACATCTTTAAAAGAAATTCCAATACTAGGCGTAAATGAGTTGGAGGGGGTTGAAGAAGGAGGAATAGCTTCAGAATCGTCTAAGGTGGATTAAAGGTAAAGGTTTGAGTGGAGAGTTTAGCTCTATCAGAAGGTAAAAGTGCAGGAAGCAAAGTTACAACTGATATTTATGCAAAATACCAGAAAGGGAGAGTGAAAGAGTAACCAGAAAGATTAAAATTGCATTTTCCACGTAGAAAATAGTTTTTAGTGTTAACGAAATAGATTTTGCACGACTCCGGGATGCTAAATAAGCTTCACGAGTT
>SEYY01021522.1:17500-25000 GCA_009176605.1 Armadillidium nasatum
CCATAGTGAATCTCATGCTGTTGTGTCTCTCATTTAAATACTGTAGAAACATATTGGTGTGAGCAGTCACCCATGTAACGGCGATAGAGAAGGGGTTTGAATAGAGGGGGGCATTGTCTGATTCATCGTTTATCATAATAACAGAGAAAGCTATATGCAAAAGCAGGACCTAAATAGAGCCCATATCCATACCATCAATTTAGATATAGTTCCCCGTAGAAAAGGAATACAGAATCTTCAACAGATAATTTTAAAAGTTTGGTGAATGAGAGATGATCCATTCCCATAATGTTTTGATTGTTGTAAAATAATTCATTAGTTATTATGTTGATGGTTTCAGAAATAGGAAGATTTGTATACAAAGATTCAATACCAAAGCTTGTCATGAAGCAAGTGCCAAAAGAAGAAGAATTTAGGCAATTGATAAAGTCGAAAGTGTCTGACAAGGTATATTCGTTTTTAGTTAGAGGATCTAAGATAGGAACTAAAAATTTGGCAAGATTGTAGTTAGGAGAGTTTATATATATATATATATATATATATATATATATATATATATATATATATATATATATATATATATATATATATATATATATATATATATATATATATATATATATATATATATATATATATTTATATATTTTTTTTTTTTTTTTTTTTTGTGATGCATTTTTGCATTCGGGTCCTCATCAAAATTGACATCCGCATCCGCACTTTCGAAAATTCAACATCCGCATCCTCATTTTCGAAAATTCATCCGTATCCGTATCTGCACTTGACGAAAATTCTATATCCGCATCCGCATCCGCAAATGAGAAAATATGACATCCGATCCATCAATAATATATATATATATATATATATATATATATATATATATATATATATATATATATATATATATATATATATATATATATATATATATATATATATATATATATATATATATATATATATATATATATATATAATATGAAAGTGAGATTATTTATTAGGGCATAACTAAATATAAAAATGGATGGCGAACAATTTAAAAAGGCTTCTGCTGAATTATCTGAATATATTGTCAATTATTTAAACAATATTCGTGAGAGGTGAAGTGTAATTATTATTATTATTATTATTATTATTATTATTATTATTATTATTATTATTATTATTATTATCATTATTATTATTATTATTATTATTATTATTATTATTATTATTATTATTATTATTATTATTATTATTATTATTATTATTATTATTATTATTATTATTATTATTATTATTATTATTATTATTATTATTATTATTATTATTATTATTATTTCAGTTCTATTCAGTTTTATTTTAATATCAGTTGGATTTTCTCTTCCAATTTAAAAAAAATTTTTTGTTCTTCTATTTCTTCTATTTGCTGACCGGTTTCGTCCGCCAACTTCGTACATCATCAGAGCTTGGATTCTAGAAGATGAGTAATTTATTTTAAAATGTTAAGCTAAAAGTTAATTAAGATTATTAATTTTGAAAAATCATTAACAAAATTAAATTATTAATCTATCGCTATTACAATGGAAACTGATTTTCTGAATTCTCCCGTCCTATACCTCCTCCATTGAGAAAGTCTCGTGCGAAATTGTCTTTCTATACAGTCTTATTCCTTTTCTGTCCAACTCTCTGACCTCCAGACTTACCACTACTCTCAATCTTACATGTACTCTACCGGTAAAGTCTGGAACACAATCCCAATATTTGTTTTCCCAACTTCCTTTGAAATGCACAACTTCAAAAGCAGTGTATTGGGACATGTCGGCCTGTAACTGAAGCAGGTTTTCGGTATTTTCCCACTCCGGTGAAAATTCGTAGGCCTCTGGACTATGCCAAAGGTTATATATATATATATATATATAATATATATATATATATATATATATATATATATATATATATATATATATATATATAATATATATATATATATATATATATATATATATATATATATATATATATATATATATATATATATATATATATATATATATATATATATATATATATATATATATATATATATATATATATATATATATATATATATATATACAGACGAGTGCTATCAAATGTTGAACCAGGATATTTAAGAAGCCTTCTTCCTGAACAATTGCCTGACAAACCCGAAAAATTCTCGGATATTTTGAAGGATGTCGAAAAATTTATTATGCCAGGGGTATATATATATATATATATATATATATATATATATATATATATATATATATATATATATATATATATATATATATATATATATATATATATATATATATATATATATATAATGTGTGTGTGTGTGTGTGTGTGTGTGATGAAATAATAAAATATACACTGTATCACTGACACTCTTTAAACTATAGACTCTAAATGAATCTTTGAAATTTGCAGGTGACTCATTGGTCTTCTCCAAGATTCCATGCATTTTACCCAACAGGCAATTCATATCCAACAATTTTAGCAGATATGCTATCAGGAGGGTATTGGATGCATTGGTTTTACATGGGTAAGTGTTCTACACACATGCACACAGACACACACATACAGACACACACACACACACACACACACACACATATATATATATATATATATATATATATATATATATATATATATATATATATATATATATATATATATATATATATATATATATATATATATATGATGAGTTCCCCTGCATATACTGAACTTGAAGTTATCATGATGGATTGGCTTGGCGAATTGATTGGTTTACCGAAGGTGTTCTTGGCCAAAAATGAAACCAACGGAGGTGGAGTCATACATGTTAGTTATAAAGGAAATTAAAAATTATTCATTCAATTTAATCTTTCCGATTTTACTTTCGCTGATCTTTATAGAATTTTCCATTGGTGTCGTCTCAGCTTTTGCGTTTTTCTTAAGACACAATTTCTACAAATCATCCTCTCAAAGGCGGGTTCTATTTTTTCCTATCTCTTTTGATGGTTCTTCCGTTTCTTCTGTTGGGAAATATAAATATCCTTGACCTTTAACATAATCTAAAAATATTTTGGAAATCTCATATCATAGCGGCTGCTAAGGTGGATTCAAAGAAGCTGGGAGTTATGACCTATTTAAACTATGGAATTTTTATCCTTTTTGAAACAAGTTACCCCATCTATACAAGGGTCTCATTACACCCCCTCACGGTATGAATTATTATAGATAGGGTCGATCCAAAGGCCAAAAGGCTTATAAACTTTTATCCTTTCGACGCGAACATTGATGTTTTCTTTTCTATAGGTACTACAGCGGAAAAGGCTAGAAGAGACATACTACTCTTATTTCATCAATATTTCGAAACCATCTTCCAACAAGGGCTGCAATGTCTGCACATAGATTTTATGTAGACATTGGTAATTCAAGGTTTGTTAGCTGTGGCTTCTTCCTTTCCAGCCACCTCTGTTCTGTAGAATTCACTTCCATCTTCTGTTTCCTGACGAATTATAATAAACCTTGCGTGTATACTCACTTGCGAAATTTCCGTTAGGTGGACTCTGAATGGGTTTTTATCTTAAAACTTTATTTTATTACACCCCTCCCTGAATAGGCCTTTGTCCCTAAGAGGTGTTGATAACTGTATATATATATATATATATATATATATATATATATATATATATATATATATATATATATATATATATATATATATATATATATATATATATATATATATATATATATATATATATATATATATATATATATATATATATATATATATATATATATATATATATATATATATATATATATATATATATATATATATATATATATATATATATATATATATATATATATATATATATATATATATATATATATATATATATATTGTGAAGATTCTGCGAGTGATTCCATATTCGTGATGCTTCTGACTGCGAAGAAAAAAAAATTGCTTCAATTGGGAAAATCGGAAACGAGCGACCCGATTGTCTCCAAATTTATAGTCTATTCTTCAGGTAAATATTTACTAAAATAATAATGATAATAATAATAATAATAATAATAATAATAATAATAATAATAAACCTCTTCGACAATAACCGTATAATACAAACACTTGTAAAATCGTAATAAATTTGAAATCTAAAAAGAAAAATTTGCACAGTTTATTTTTCTTTGATATATTGATATATTACTGTTGATATATAGATTATTATTATTATTATCGATATTTCAAAATTTCCTTGAAATTTGTATTATTATTATTATTATTATTATTATTATTATTATTATTATTATTATTATTATTATTATTATTATTATTATTATTATTATTATATGCATGACACTCAAACATTTGTTTACGGGGCGTCCGCTTCTCGTAGTCACTGACCCATGAGTGGTGAATGTAGTTGAACTAGCCTATATAGTAAAAATCGAAATATTAAGTTTTGTCTTTTTATATATATATATATATATATATATATATATATATATATATATATATATATATATATATATATATATATATATATATATATATATATATATATATATATATATATATATATATATATATATATATATATAATATATATATATATATATATATATTATATATATATATATATATATATATATATATATATATATATATATATATATATATATATATATATATATATATATATATATATATATATATATATATATATATATATATATATATATATATATATATATATATATAATATATATATATATATATATATATATATATATATATATATATATATATATATATATATATATATATATATATATATATATATATATATATATATATATATATATATATTATATATATATATATATATATATATATATATATATATATATATATATATATATATATATATATATATTATATATATATATATATTATATATATATATATACAGAAGAGTCTCATTCAGCAGTTTTCAAAGCAGCCGTATTAGGTGGCGTAAAATATCGTTCAGTTCCATCGGATGAAAATTACTCTTTACGTGGAAACACTTTAAAAAAATACATTGAGGAAGACATCGAAAAGGGATTGATTCCATTCTTTGTGAGTAAAAAGCAAGAAGACAAACTTGTCTAAAAAAAATTTGCTATAAAGGGAAATTATCTACTGAAAGTTAATAAATTTATTTGATAATTAAATTGGTTGATTATGATTAAGCAGCAGAATTGCAGGGGATAGTCCTTTTAATTGTTATATTAATTTTTGGATAAATGAAATACAAATGAATAAAAATTTAAAGAACTATCAAAATTTTGCTTTCTATTACTATTAATCGCAATGTAGTTTACAAGAGCAAAAAGGTTATAAGCAAACTATATAATAGCTATGTCAGGCCAGTATTAGAGTATTGTGCACAGGTTTGGGCTCCTCATTTAAGAAAAGACATAGATATGCTGGAGAGAGTACAACGTCGAGCAACAAGGATGATTTCTGGCTTTGAAAATAAGAGCTATGAAGAGAGGTTGAAGGAGTTAGGAATGTTCTCAGTTGAAAGGAGATTTCTCAGAGGGGATATGATTCAAGTTTACAAAATATTTGCATCTGACAGTAATACAGAGATTGAAAAATACTTCATAGTGGACCATGGAAGAGTAACTAGAGGACATAATAAGAAAATTAAAAAGAAGCCATGCCATCTCGATCTAAGAAAATACTCTTTCAGTAATAGAGTTGTTAATTTTTGGAATGACTTGCCACAAGAGATTGTTGACTGTGATTCTCTTGTCAAATTTAAAAAGGGGCTAGATAGATATATGGATGGTTTGGGTATTATATAGAATAATCTGACTAAGCCAAATCGGCGGGTATATATGAATTTTTGGATCAACAGATCAACCTATGACTAAGCCTAACGGCAGTTTTTTTTAGTGGGTGATGGTTCATTGAGTATTGCATGTGTAATGGGGTTTAGTTTTACTTTTATCTATGCATGACTATGCATGAATGAACTGATAACTAGGATGGGATAGACCTAGTCTTTCGTGCATGTATTAGTATTGTTATTGTTATTATTTGTTTGGACTGGGACAGTCTCGATAGGCCCTTGTGGCTTCTAACTGTCTCTATTTTCCTATGTTCCTATGTTCCTATTTACATATTCTTCTGTTAATATCTAAAGAATCCCGAGTCGATAAAATGGGCTTTACTTCAAGCAAAAACGTCTCAAAATATCGAAATACGAGTAGTAATCCGTAAAGATGATTCGAATTTCTGGGTTACAGAATTTTCTGAGAATTAAAATTTTGAGGCACGCTGCCGAAATTATGCACTTGTTAATTAAGGGCGAATGCACATATGATGATTTTACTGGTATAATTATGGACGATAGTGTTTAATGTGCCGTCTTGAAAACTCAAAATTAGGAGGGTAACCTCATCAGTCTTCAAAATGTTCATCTTTTAGGAATAATTGGAAAAGTTTTCATATAAGGTTAGTTACTTCCTTAATCCACTGTCAGTGTCCAGCTCCATTAGGCATCAGTTAGGTTAGGTATTTCATAATGCACCGACAGAGTTGAACTCCATTAGGCCTAAGTCAGGCCATCTACTTTTTTTAATACAATGGTAGTTTAGAATTCGTTACGCCTGTTCAGGATAGCATATTTTTAATCCAATGGCAGTTCTGAACTCCGTTAGCCATGAGTCAGGTTAACACGTTTTTAATTTACTGGTAGGGTTAAAGTAAGTCAGACCTGTATCAAGTTAGATACTTTTTTAATCTTATAACAGTTATCCAGTTAACAGTTAGATAGTTAGAGGGTTAAGAGGGGTCCCTCTTCTTAGGCACAGACCGAATGAGGACACGTTTTCAGCAGGAAAGGAAAGTCAAAGTAGAAAGGCAAAGACGAAATAGTTTACTAATGTGGGGTGCAACCTCAGAAGCACAAGCTTTGAGAACAACAGGAGGGATATCATCAGGACCTTACGCTTTCTTAGTGTTAAGTTCAGAGAGAGGAGAAATGACATCTTTAAAAGAAATTACAATACTAGGCGTAAATGAGTTGGAGGGGGTTGAAGGAGGAGGAATAGCTTCAGAATCGTCTAAGGTGGAATTTAGAGGTAAAGGTTTGAGCGACGAGTTTAGCTCTAGCAGAAGGCAAAAGTGCAGTTATACCGTCGGAAGGAACAAGAGGAGGAAACAAAGTTACAGCTGATATTTATGCAAAATACCAGAAGGGAGCGTGAAAGAGTAACCAGAAAGATTAAAATTGCATTTTCTACGTAGAAAAGAGTTTTTAGTGTTAAGGAAACAGATTTTCCAAGACTCCGGGATGAAAAATAAGCTGCACGAGTTTATGGAGTTTGAAGACGACGGTAAGTATGGGAGAACAAAGGAGGGTTTGCTGTCATATATATATATATATATATATATATATATATATATATATATATATATATATATATATATAT
>SEYY01021522.1:27500-40000 GCA_009176605.1 Armadillidium nasatum
CCAACTCCGCCGGGTACGGAGTCGGAATCATAACTTAAGCCTAACATTTTTTTTGACGCTAAGCTTCATTTCATCCACCAATACGTTTTTAAGTCGCCGTTTTGCAGATTTGGTTCGTGACTCTTTGGATTTTAGTATGTGGTTCAACACCAACAAGTGTTCAAGCCTCCCATCTTGAATTTTCGCAACGTGATAATACGAACAACACTGTCTCTTTATTTAATAATTATCGGAGTTTAAGGGTAATAGATTAATCAAAGTTTAGGGTAAACTTTGGGTTAATTTAAACGCGACTTTTACAGTATTTTATTTATTTATCATTATTATTTTTCGTCTTTATTTCCGAAATTTATCTCACATCAAGTGTATATATATTTGGTAAAGGTGGAGATTGTTTCTGAGTTTCGATTGTTAAAAAATATCGGAGAAGCCTAACGTAAACAAGAAAGTTGCCAGAGGTACTATTACACTAGACATACACACAATTATTATTACTTACTTTTCTAGCAGAACCTAATTCGACTTATCATAACCTGAACTACCGAAGATGCCGTAATTTAACCTAAATAATAATAATTTTAATGTACTTATAGTTTATAACATAACCTAAATTTAAGGTATCTGAACTGAAAAGAACAAATTACACATATCTTGAACAGTCAAGGTAACTGAAACTCGTTAGGTAGGAAAGTATCGATTAAAATAAAATATCGATATAAAAAAATATCGATATAAAAAATATCGAAACTCAGAAACAATCTCCACCTAAGCCATATATATATATATGTATAATATATATAATATATATATATATATATATATATATATATATATAATATATATATATATATATATATATATATATATATATATATATATATTAATGTAAAATAAAATTATTTGGGAATGTTTTTAAATTCCAGGTTGCTTTAGCCAAAGAGTTTGAAAACTACGTAAGAAAAGATGAAAGATTTGAAATTTTTGGAGAGGTCATCCTTGGTCTAGTGTGCTTTAGACTGAAGGTCAGAGTGCCATCTTGTAATCATTTTAAAAACACATATTGTCACTGTACACTCATTTAATTAAATTTAAAATAATGACAACTCTTTAAAATTTATAAAATATTTACGAAAAACTATTTTTTTTTCTTTTAATTAAGTCGAATTTTAGCTTAATTTTTCAAACAGTAAAATAAAGTGAGTTGGTAAAGTATGGTCTTTGATGGACATAGTTATGTAATTTTTTTTTTACTCGAGTTGATAGTTTATTCTACGCTTCTGGTTTAAGAACTTTTTTTTTCTAAATTCCTTAATTTCTTGACCTTTTTTTTTTTAATAAGAGATTGTATAATTACGTTTCAGGGATCAAATGAACTGAACAAAAAGTTTTTAGAAGTTATAAACAGTGGAGGATCGATATATTTAGTGCCTGCTGAAGTTAAGGGCGTATACTTCTTAAGGTAAGACAAACATGCAATAAATAGAAAATCAACGTATATATATAAGAGCGTTACGAGTTCTTGGAAAAATAAATTGTGCCCCTTTGTAGATAAACAACGGTCTAAATTTGCGATTTTATTCTTTATTGGAAATATGAAAGTAAAAGGAAACAAAACGTAAATAAAAAAAGTAAATATCCATACTAAGATATTTAATATCTATATCCATAGAAGATAAAGAATGTAGAATATTTTAGTTAACGAGATAGTATATTCAAAAAGTTTTTTTTTTTAAATTAAATAAACGAAATCTCATGTATCTTAATTATACAAAATTTTAAAAATATTAATAAATTAACTCTAAACTTCTTTGGAATTTTCTATGTGAGCCTAAATATGTATTTAAAATATTTCAGGTTTGTAGTCTGCTCAAGATTCACTGAATCATCTGACGTTTTATTTTCATGGAATGAGATTCAAAAAATGGCCACTTATCTACTAAAAAGTGACTAACAGAAAACATGGTTTTGAAGATACGGTTGCAATAAAATTTCAATTACTATTATTATGTTTATTATTGCGAAATCATTCTTTGGATTTAAGAATAAGTTCAAAAATTTCTTTTAATGTATTTAAAATTTCGAATATTTTTTTGGAACTGATAAACTATTCAATTTAAATGGATGCGTAAAACTCATATTCATCAAAATTAATTTTATAAAAGGGCAAAAGGAAATTAAAATTGAAACTTTCAAATATAAACATTGATAAAAATAAAGTAATTTCATTTTCTTATAATCCTCGATTAAAGGCGAATACGCACATGCTTAAAGCATAAAAATAGCTGGCAGGGTAATAAATAAGTTAACTACTAAGGAGGTAGTGAAAAAGAATTGAAGTACTCTATGTTAATGAATTTTGGACAATTTGACTACTACCCTATGTCAGTATATCGAACGTAGGATAAAATTGCCAATTATTGGAGACTATGTAAAATGTTACAATTTACGGGATATAAAGTCCCAGTGTTAACCATTTCACTGATCAGTGGCCTACCCACATGAGTAGATTTACATACATATCTCTCTCAAAATAAGTCAAACTATAGAATTATCTCTGCATATGATCTGAGATTTTGAAGCAGAGCTCATGATTCTACAACCAATCTATATATCATAAACTTATTTCCTTTGAGGCCCTCTCACAGCATTCTGTTCACTACTTTTCAGCTCTCTTAAACACTTTTTAAGTAGCACAAAGTCTATTCTCGATTCACGAGTTTAGACAGATCGTTTTCATTTTAATTTATTGTTTTCACCTTTTCCTCCCACCAAGATGAGTAGCTTCTCTCTATCTATTCTTATATCACATCTCTATGAAACAACTGCAACGGAAATATGTAGAAATCCTGAATTTAATGATTTAATAATAAAAAAAGACGCATCCACCATTCTTCAAGGCTAGAACGTACTTTGAAAATTCATTCTCTTCATATCTGAACAATAAAATGAAGTGGGAGAATCGGATCTTCAGAGAACAGGAGCCGAAAGCATTTGCGGTTGATAATGATGCTGGAAGGATCAAAAACTATATAAAACCTGATTTCTATCGGAGATCATCTGCTCAGTGCCTCCATTTCACCTTTGAATATTTTGTGAAAGATTTAAATATGAAACATAATTTGTCCATTTTTTAAAATAAGTTTCCAATATCAAAACGTAAAAACATCATGACCTCACTTTTTTTTTAAAGCTGGAAGTGATTCTTAAGGAATCTTTTAATACATTGTATAAATTACATCAGCTTTTTAATTCTAGCATAATTTTTCATAACAAATATGAATTATTTGTCTAATTTACAATTACTGTAATATATATTATATTATATATATTATATATATATATATATATATATATATATATATATATATATATATATATATATATATATATATATATATATATATATATATATATATATATATATATATATATATATATATATATATATATATTTTACCTTCTCACCCCTGACCACCCCATGTTGAGGCGGCCACACTTCGCTAATGAAGCTTCCTGCCGCAGTCGGTCTCGTCCAGAGATCCTTCAAAGAAGTGATGCCCCAGAAGATTTTGGGGCGAGAGTTGGAAGGACAGCGTAATAGAAAGTGTTTCACGGTCTCCGGGGCCATTCCGCATCTAGTACAGGTGGGAGATGCTTGCCTGGTTTATTTTGAATTTGTGTTTGTAATGTTGTAAGTTTGGGTGGTGCCCGCATCTCAATCTTGCAAGTGAGGTTTGTAAGTGTCTTGGGAGGTTGTTGAAGTCGGGGTTTATTTCGGGGGGGGGGTTCGTTAAGGATGTGTTGTTTGGAGGTCTGTTGATCATGTATGAATGTGTTAGTTGAGTGTGTATATGTTTGGTTGTTGTGGTATTGGGGGGAGGAGGGGGATGTGATTTAGGATCTGTTTGTAAAAGGCGCCGGTGGACGATGGAGGCTGTGTTAGTCTCTGTGGGGTAGGTTGGAGGAGAGTATTGTGACATGGGTGTGTGGGTAGACGTGTTTTTGCGTAAAATTGGGTGCCTATCATTTCGAGGTGATTCCTTATAGGTAGTATCTTGGTTTCGTTATGTAGGTGTTGTTGAGGGGTTGTGCGTGTGCAGCCGGTGATGGTGCGAAGGGCTTTATTTTGCGTTATTTGGAGTGTCGTTAAGTTTTGGTCGGAGAGCAGAGGGTGCCAGACAGGGGAGGCGTAGTTAATGGTGGGGCGTATAAATTGTTTGTAGATTGCAATTGAGGTTTGTATGTTGTTGTGTATGTCTGTGTTGGCCACTGTTTTGAGGATGTTGAGTTTTCTGTTTGCGGCTGAGGTGGTATTTTGAATGTGCTTGGAGAAAGTGAGGTGAGTGTCAAATGTTAGGCCGAGAATTTTTGGGTTTTTGTTGAGGGGTATGGGGGTGTTGTTTAGTAGGACTTGTGGGTGGGTGTTGGATATGTGTTTGTCTGTTGTTATGAGGGTTATGGAGGATTTGTTTGGGGATGCCGTCATCCTGTTTTCTACTAGCCAAGTTTGGAGTTGTGTTATGTAGTCTTGTGTGAGAGATGTTGCGGTGGTGAGGTTTTTGTGAGTGGTGGCTAATAGTTATGTCGTCGGCGTATGATATTATGCGGGTGAAAGTTGTTTGGGGTTGAGGGAGGTCTGCTGTGTATAGGTTGAATAGAGTGTTGGAGAGTATGGCTCCTTGGGGATCTCCGTTCCTTATGTTAATGGTGCGTGATTTTTTGGCCGTTTTGTTGTATTTGGGCGGTTCTTCCTGATAGGAAGTTGGATAGCCATTTCTTAGTGTTTGTTGGGATGTTGGATTGGAGGATTTTATGGATAAGATTATGTTTCGGGACAGTATCGAAGGCTTTGTTTATGTCAATTGCTATTAATATAGTTTTGTGATAAGGTTTATGGTTTAGTCCGTTTATTATAGGTTGGATGATGTTGGTAAGTGCAGTGGTGGTGGAGTGGTTGGGTTTGAACCCGTGTTGGAAGTTTTGTTGTGGGATGAATTGGAGGATAGAATTTAGGATTAGTTTTTCAAGAAGTTTTGAGATGGTGGATAATAAGGGAGATTGGGCGGTAAGAGGAGGGGTTTGAAGGGTCTTTGCCAGGTTTTAGTTTAGGGATGATTAATGCTTTTTTCCATTGGGGGGGATATAGTTGAGTTGGATGGATTTGTTGAAGATGGAGGTTATGTATGTGATTGTGTGGTGGATAGGTGTTTTAGGTGAATATTTGATATGTTGTCTGGTCCTGTTGCTGGAGAGTTTTTGATAGTTTTAATGGTGTTTTGAGTGTTTGTGGGTGTGATGGCGTTTAAGTTGTTTTGGTTGTTGCGTAGCTTTTTCAGTTTTCTTATTATTTTCCTGTTTTGTGGGTGGGTAGGTAAGCTACTTTGCTTAGCGAAGTGTGTGGCCAGTAGGTTGATGTGTTGTTTGGGAGTTAATGGGGTTTGTGTAGTGGGATTGGTTGGAGTTTCGTGAGTGTGAAGTGGGTTGTTTTTTGCGTTGTGGATTGTGTGGATTGTTTTCCAGACTCTTTTGCTGTTTGTGTTGTCCAAGTTTTTGATGAGGAAGTTTTGGTAGTTGTTGGTTGTGTGAGTTTTTATTAGGGTCGATATTTGATTGTTTAGGGTTTCTAATTGTGTTTTGGTGAGTTGTGTGGGGTTGTTTTGGCGTTTTAGTGCGTTCCTTTGTTTTATGAGAGAAGTGATTTATATATATATATATATATATATATATATATATAATATATATAATATATATATATATATATATATATATATATATATATATATATAATATATATCGTAATGTTTGGTGAGTTGTGTTTGTTTTGGCGTTTTATGCGTTCCTTTGTTTTATGAAGAAGTGATTTATATATATATATATATATATATATATATATATATATATATATATATATATATATATATATATATATATATATATATATATATATATATATATATATATATATATATATAAATGGTTAAAATGAAAACTAACTTTGATTTTAAAATTTATATTATAAACAAAAATTTACATATTTAACTTTAAAACTTTTTAGTTTTTCTTACACTATCTTTAAGACTCTTCATATACGAAAAAGTCCTCTTCCAATATTGTTTTGTATTTGGATCCAATGTATATACTGGAGGGGGTCGAGCTGTAAAGAAGAACTTAGGTCAATGATATAAAATTCAAGAAGATGAAAGAAGGAACAAACGATTGCAAATGATACAATGAACTAATGTCAGAGCCACAATGGATATGTAAACTCATTTAGAGTTACGAGTATCATGTACCTAGCAATTAAGTTACGCTTTAAGACTGAAAACACTAAATTAGTACTGTTTATAATTTCAAGCTCGACTCATGGTAACTCAAGCATCAAGGTTATCTGGTACTAGTGATTAATAAGAATTAAGAGCAATATAACATTTGTTTTAAAAATACATTTATCTTTGTTTGATAACAAATGTCTTTAGTAGCATTTACCAAAGAAAAAGTCACAAACATTACTTTGCAATTATATGTAAAAATGCTTTTTTGTTCATCAATTGTGTGAAAAAAACAAAAACTTAACTCTGACTCTGGATCAGTCCCCAAAACTGGACTCTAATAAATATATAATATATATATATATATATATATATATATATATATATATATATATATATATATATATATATATATATATATATATATATATATATATATATATATATATATATAATGAGAATAAACCTTGAAAAATAAACATACTTAATCTTAAATCCCATAGCCAATCTGGGTATTCTGAATCATCCTTTATTTTAACATCTTGAGGGTTTTCTTTACTGTAATCTGAACCACAAACGTACTTTACAAGTTTCTCTGGATCTCTCTCTACACTCAATTTCTTTTGAAATTTAAAATAAAAAATACATACAGTAAGTAATAATCAAATTTAATAGTAATAATAATAATAATAATAATAATAATAATAATAATAATAATAATAATAATATGCAGCATTTAAACAATCCTAACTGATTAGTTCAATAGTTTTAGTAAGCCCTCATTATTATAATTATTATCTCATTATAATTATTATAAATTCTATATATATATATATATATATATATATATATATATATATATATATATATATATATATATATATATATATATATATATATATATATATATATATATATATATATATATATATATATATATATATAGTTTGTTACATATAGCACTACCCATTCTCTAATTAATTAACCAACCTACATGAAACATTAAAATCAGGAAATTATATTTACTAGATCAAATGATCAAATACCATACTTCAGACATTTTATTATGCTGGTTGAAAAAAAAAAAACTACACTAAATTAAGTAATTAATAATATTAATAAATAAAAAGCATTAGGAATTTTTCCTTTTTTATAATCCTCCTCTATTAACGAGCTGATAATAAAAAAATTAAAATTGAAATAAATTGATTAGAATTTAGTTGTTACAAAGCTACACTCCTAGCATTACCTCTCTAAATTGGATATCTTTCACACTGAAAGAAATAATGAAGATAGGTGAAGTCGTCTTCATAAGTATTAATGAGTGACAAAGTTACAGATTGAAGGTCATTATGAAAAGTTAAACTAAAATAAAAGTTGGGAACAAACGGGACCCTAAAGAACACCATTATTAATAGTACAGTATTAAGGGATGAATAATCATTATCCACAACAGCTAGAAAAATTCAAAAGGAAAACAAATAAGCTTTTGATATGTTAAACATCACAGGAAACTATTCACGGAAATACCATCAAGGATGGATCAAACTCTAATATCAGTTTTGGGAAATTAAAAAATTATTTTTTATTTTATTCAAATTCATGCTTAACTAATAAAATATCAAAATACAAAAATCTTTTGAAACCTTATGATTAACCTATACCAACAATAATAATATATATATATATATATATATATAATATATATATATATATATATATATATATATATATATATATATATATATATATATATATATATATATATATTATATATATATATATATATAATATATATATATATATATATATATATATATATATATATATATAATATATATATATATATATATATATATATATATATATATATATATATATATAATATATATATATATATATATATATATATATATATATATATAATATATAATAATATATTATAATATATATATATATATATATATATATATATATATAATATATATATATATATATATATATATATATATAATATATATATATATATATATATATATATATATATATATATGGGGCAAAAGCAATGTTGCCATATGTAAAATTTGCATTCCAAATACATATAAAAGAGACTGAAGGATATGTCAAATTTAAATTAATCTTAATCAAATTTAATTTAATTTTAGGATTGTATTTTGAAATGAATACTTCATCTTATCAGACTTTGATGTGAGCATGTCAGAAATAAAAAGATAAGTTTATGCATATTAAAGCCCTGAGTAACATAGAAAGTAATGAAAAATTAATATAAAGGAAAATCTGTAATTGAAGATGAATACAAGATCTCCCCACATAGGTAAAAGAATATTTTTATATTTTAATATCAAAAGATCACATATAAGTACCTCTATATTCCTTCTATAATCTCAAATAATAAAATGGATTAATTAAAAAATTGCAAATTAGTTTCTGCTGCAGAAGGGAGAAAATTTTGTCCATATGATAGGAAGTATGTAATATAGGCCCTATTTAAGGTAAACACAAATCATTTCATATGATCTCATGCACTGACACTTTCAGTGACTCTTTTGTATACTTCTTGTCTTTTTTATGGTAATTCCTGGGCCATTTTAATACTCAAATTTTGTAATGATTTGTATATTATAAAATTTCATTATATTTGGATATATATGAAAATGACAAATAATAAATAGTTTAAATTTAAAAAAAATATACTACATAATAAATAGGCCAAAATTAATAAGCATAAAACATAAGAGAAAAAAATTATTCTTATTCTGGTATGCAATGATTACTTTCGGTTAAGAAACAATAAAAATCTATTGTTCCTACCACAAAAAAAATTATTCCTCACACAATAAAACAATATCCCCCAACTCTTTGAAAAAAAGTCACAAAATAATAGTTGCTATAAGATAGTAGTAAGAGGCCATTTCAATCATTTTACAACTCAATTTGTTTAAATTCATAGTAGGTTAGGTTGTGGAACCTTAATTCTGAATTTCTAAAAGAATTTTTTTCAGTTAATTTTTAAATATGTTATTGAATATACCCTGCACATATGAATGTAGCTGATATTGTTAAATGTTATGATAGACAGATGGAGCTATTAGCACAATTAGTTGTTTTTATAATATCTGAGATGTTTCACATTATGTATGGCTATCAGTTTAACCTTAAAAACTCCTCAATATATACTGGTATACCTCGCATAATATGGCTAAATGGTTCCAGCAACTTCCCATACTGTTTGAAACTGCACTATTCGAGGAATGTAAGCAATAGGAAAAAAAGTAATTGTTCCAATAATTTTTTTGTCAGCGTTTTTTTTATTATCAATGTCTGTATTAATGATTTCCATGCTCAAAATAAATACTAAAATGATATGAATGAATAATAAAACAAATAAATTTAAAAGCTTTTATTAATGTATTATTGAACAAAAATATTTAAAGATTTCATTTTTATTACTAAAAATTTTAATATTGAAATTTGAGTGGTTTCTTCATAGGGTGATCATAGTTTAAAAAAATTAAAAATAGTAAACAATGTGTGTCTAGTGTAGTTATCATAAAATACAAGCTCTGAGTAAGAAGTATGCTAACGTTTAACTTTTTATAAAAAATTACTAATTTTAAAATTAATAATCTGCGCCATAAGTGAAATGGCACTGATCAAAATTGTACTATGCGAGGTATATATATATATATATATATATATATATATATATATATATATATATATATATATATATATATATATATATATATATATATATATATATATATATATATCCCACTATTTGAACTATGGTATCTATTTAATCAAAGAAAATGAATACTTGTCCTTACCTGGAGGAGCTGCAGGTCTTTTAATTGATAATAAAGAAGAAGTACATGAGAATGATCTAATTAAATTTATATAAGAATCAAAAAAATAAAAATTCTTTTTCAAACTATTTCTCTTTAGGGGAATGACACTTCTAGAAGTAAAGTTCATAATTTTATAGGTAATCATCTACAAACCAAAAAAGAAAAAAATAAATTAAATATATATATATATATATATATATATATATATATATATATATATATATATATATATATATATATATATATATATATATATATATATAGGGACTGACCAGGGCTAGGGGTCTCCCAAATTTGGCCAAGGTTACCTAAAATTTGTAAAGAGGTCATAAAGCACTGAAATTTTAGGTTAAGAAAATTAATTTAATTTAATTGAAGGAAGGAGTAAGAATAGTCAACATTCACTTAAATTAATGATTATATGCATTTTCTCAAAAAAAATTCAGAAAATTACAGATTTTATACAATAAAAGTTTAAAAAAAGTACAAAAAAAAAATTTTTTTTTTTTTTTTTTTATTTTTAATAGTTTTTTTCAAAAAATAAACCTAGGTAAGACCCTAAGGTAAAGTTTGAAAAAATGTAAGATATAAATTTATCAATATAACCTGTATTTATATATATCATTGTTATTTTATTGCTATGTATCAAACTTGTATTATTTTGCTACATAATTTCAAATTTATTATTTTGTTTATACTTTCAATCAGCTTCAGCAGTATGGGAGTACTTTACAGGATAGGCTCAAAATAGCTAAATGTAACAGCTGCAGTCAGGAAATTAGAAGAGGATCTCTGGGTGCCCCAAGTAAAATTTTTTAACCAAATCTTTATGGGAGTATCTAAAATCAAAACACAAAGATGAACATTCCACAAGCAGAAAAGGAGTGGTCAAAAAGAAACAGAAAAGAAAAAGATATTGAAAAAACAGGAAAAAATTATAAAAAACTGATATTGCATTCATTTCTGGCCATCCTGCTTATGCCTTATATATATATATATATATATATATATATATATATATATATATATATATATATATATATATATATATATATATATATATATATATATATATATATATATATATATATATAATGATTTAAAAAATTTTAAGATTTTTTTAATGCCAATAATCCAGCAACCATGTCATAATACAGGACTCATAGGCTTTGTTATTTTCAAATCCCTATGCATAGTTCCAGTTGAACTCGCAATGCGTAGGTATGTTGCTAGTTTCATCAACCTTGTCTCGTACAAAAAAATCCACTATAGTGAATGCTACAATTCAGTAATTCAGTTAAAAGTTAAAAGGTCACTGCCAAAAAAAATTCCCAGGATGATTGCAGGTGATCAATATAATATTTTCATGTTAAGAATACTGCATCAAAGTACAATCACAAGTATCTATGTTTGGTTACAAATGGTATTGTTTTGGAGTGTAAATCAATTTTTGGAATCAAAAGAATTCTCCTTCTGGTGAAGCACACTATTGCACTTTTATCAGTGTTGATTTGAGGGCCACATGACACATTAAAGACAAACTTCGGAATTTTGAGTACTTTTTGATGCTTACTACTCAGTTACTTGGCAAAGAAGCTCGTCTGTTCTCAATTAAGAAAACCTGGAACTCGGAGAAAGTGTCTTCAAATAAGGAGATACTATATTAAAATCACCAAAGAGTCTTGATCAGTCTAAGTCTAAGTAGAGTATAGATACCTCTTCAATCATGTTATAACTTTTGGAAGTTGCTTAGGTAGGATTTCCTGGCCACCTAGGATATTTGGAATGGAGAAAGTTGAGAAATCCAGGGCACCCAGATCATTTCGGAGGGAGGCTCTTTCAATACTATACATTCAGTAATCTAACAAGAAGCATGTCACAGTTTCAGGGCCTCCTTTGCAAGCACAGTTTCAGGACTGCCTCTGCATGAAGGACAAATATCAGTATATGACATTCTGAGATGATGAAGATGTGTATTTAATCCACAATGTTGTCTTAAGCCGGAAGATAGCAGTAGTTAGTCTGCAATCACAATTAGGATTGAATGGTGGTGAGTACCAGGGAAATTACAACAGACCCAGACAGTTTGTAAGAATGTATTGAATTCATCCCTCTGATAATGTCCATCGAGTTTGCAAATCATTTTCAGCAAAAGATTTTTTGAAGGACAAACAAATTTAAAGACAAAAAATAATATTGACAGACATCTCTGATAAGAGTCCTGCAATTGTTTAGTTGCTATGTAATATTCTTCTCTCTCAAGAGAGGAAATCTTTTTGTGATACTTGATACTTGAAGGTGTTTAATGGTCGTCAGGCATATTCGGCTTACTGACCATGGCTTCAAACTTCTGTCTGCT